>BQMF02000025.1:400000-465000 GCA_027922465.2 Turritopsis dohrnii
GGTGTTTTACCGGCCATCGGACCATATCTCCTGGCAAACAGATTCCACGGTTTCAGGCCGTAAACAAGAAAAGAGAACTCTTCCCAGGGCTCCTGCCGACGTCTCCCAGTTCAGTTGCGTTGCCGCACATCTGCACGCAAGCGTACAGAATATCCACGTTCCGGTTCGGGAATATTAACCCGATTCACTTTCGATAAACGGTCCGAGATAGGACACTTGGAAACGGAGTTTCCCTATCTCTTAGGATCGACTAACCCATGTTCAACTGCTGTTCACATGGAACCTTTCTCCACTTCGGCCTTCAAAGTTCTCATTTGAATATTTGCTACTACCACCAAGATCTTCACTAGAGGCCGTCTCGCCCAGGCTCACGCCAAAGGCTGCGTCACGACCCCCACGCCCTCCTACTCGTCGAAGCTTAGCCATTTACTTCGACGGCTGAGTATAGGCACGACGCTTGAGCGCCATCCATTTTCAGGGCTAGTTGATTCGGCAGGTGTGTTGCTACACACTCCTTAGCGGGTTCCGACTTCCATGGCCACCGTCCTGCTGTCTAGATCAACCAACACCTCTTGTTGGGTCTGATGAGCGTCGATTTAGGCGCCTTAACTCAGCGTTCGGTTCATCCCACATCGCCAGTTCTGCTTACCAAAAATGGCCCACTAAGAACTCTCATTCTGTGCCCTACTTCAATTAAGCAAGTCGGGCTTCTTACCAATTTAAAGTTTGAGAATAGGTTAGGGTTGTTTCGACCCTAAGACCTCTAATCATTCGCTTTACCTGATAAAACTGTTCCGAGTTCCAGCTATCCTAAGGGAAACTTCGGAGGGAACCAGCTACTAGATGGTTAGACTAGTCTTACGCCCCTATACTCAAGTTTGACGATCGATTTGCACGTCAGAATTGCTACGAGCCTCCACCAGAGTTTCCTCTGGCTTCGCCCTACTCAAGCATAGTTCACCATCTTTCGGGTCCCAACAGATGTGCTCTTACTCAAACCTTTCTAGGAGTAGAATAGGTCGGTCGATGATGCGCCGCTCTCCGAGAAGAACGGATCTCACCTGGGCAACACGAGGCCACCTTTACTTTCATTGTGCCGGGGGGTTTCAGTCACCCAAAGACTCGCACACATGTTAGACTCCTTGGTCCGTGTTTCAAGACGGGTCGCATAAAACCATATAACCGCCAACGACCTTGGCACGATGTGTGCACTCACCCGCTCGACGAAAGGCAGCAGTTCAATCGCACTGGAACTAGTCCGACATGCTCGACAACCCAACGAGAACGTGGAGGCCAGCCCACGAGGAGCACGTGCCGCGACGCCTGTGTCCCATCCGAACTCGCACACCATCAGCTATAACACCCACCGAAGCAGGCCACCTTCTGACGGGGCTCTTCGTCCAGTTGGAACAGCCGTTGACGCACGCTGCCGTGAAGTGCGACGGTAAGCAAAACAAGAAACGCGCCCGCGGTCCATTCAGATCCGCAAGACACGAGTACGCCTCGTCCGCCGCCTGAGTCACGACAACGCATTGCTAATTCCATGCGCTTCCCTCCTAACGGTTTCACGTACTATTAACTTTCTTTTCAAAGTGCTTTTCATCTTTCCCTCACGGTACTTGTTTGCTATCGGTCTCGTGCCAATATTTAGCTTTAGAAGGAGTTTACCTCCCATTTGGGGCTGCATTCCCAAGCAACCCGACTCAGAAAGCGCATCGTGAACGGTGCGCCGTACCACATACGGGATTGTCACCCTCTACGATGTGCTGTTCCAAGCAACTTTAGCACGACACATCCGCCTTGAAGACGCTTCTCGAGACTACAATTCGCTGTTGCAAGCAACAGAGAATCTAAGTTTGAGCTGTTCCCGCTTCACTCGCCGTTACTAAGGGAATCCTTGTTAGTTTCTTTTCCTCCGCTTATTAATATGCTTAAATTCAGCGGGTAGTCTTGTCTGATCCGAGGTCAAAGTTGGAATGTTTTCCTTCCTTTCTACACAGAAGATTGTGTAGGGAAAGAACAAGTGCGAACTTATATTGTAACGAACTACTTAGCACTGCTGGAGAGGACAGAAGCAAAAAGATTACCCAAACCTTTCGGTTAAGGTTAACACTCGCTGAATCCGACAGTGTAGCGCGCGTGCGACCCAGAACATCTAAGGGCATCACAAACCTGTTATTGCCTTCCTGACTTTGGTTAAACACCAACAGTCCCTCTAAGAAGTCAGTCACGATTCTGGAATCGTGTGAGTATTTAGCCGGTTAAGGTCTCGTTCGTTAACGGAATTAACCAGACAAATCACTCCACCAACTAAGAACGGCCATGCACCACCACAAGAAAGGGCTCTCAACCTGTCAATCCTTACTATGTCTGGACCTGGTGAGTTTTCCCGTGTTGAGTCAAATTAAGACGCAGGCTCCACTCCTGGTGGTGCCCTTCCGTCAATTCCTTTATTAATTCTACAACTAGGCTCGTAGCAGATAACTATAGAAGGTAACTGACCTACTGCCCTGGTAGATATGTCTCGCCGGTGGTATCTTTATACCGACGAGTTATACAAATACATATATAATGGTGTATTTAATTCATTTCTGAAAAAAATGTATGGTGTGTGTGTGTTAACACAAAGTTACAATTACAATTTCCATCCGCTTATCGGGATGTTTAGTCCGTCATATGGAGTTCAAATGGTAGCGTACAATGTTAGCGCTTTCGTTTACTGCGATCATTTGCAGATAACTCGGTACCTTCGAGTTGGTAAGTTCAGTTATGCACTTGTATCTTTCTTTGTTCATAGTGCCGGTTGCACCTATAGCGATTGCTATGATTTTGTTAGCAAGTCCACATTCCACTAGTTTTTGATATTTCAGTTCTTTTTCCCTTTCTCTTCTTTTCAAGGTAGAGCCGTCACGCTCGTATGGGATGGTTACCTCAATTATCGTCGTGTTCGTTCTAGTTGACCATGTTAGGTCTGGCTGGAAATGTTGCGCGTGAAGATAGTGACATCTTTCACGTTGAACAACGTGAGTCGGGTTCGCCAGCTTAAGTTCTTTTGCAAGCTTGTCACAGATCTTATTGTGACGACCCTACATCAGCCGCTTAGAACATAGGCACTCATTAAGAATGTGCAAGTCCGTCTCAGCTTTGGCTCCACACTACCTACATTTAATGTTACCCTGAGTGGCTCTCCCACGATGTTCGTTCAGCCTTGTAGGTGTTGTCCCACTCAGGATCTTCAAGTAAGTGGAGACTTCGTTTTAGATGGCTTCTAACGGTACGATTGACCTTCCTCAACTTCGCTATCCCTACATCGGCCAGTCTCAGTTGGTGGGTAATTTTACTTACCACACCCAGCTTGATGGCGGTAGCCTTTTGGATTGGCCTTAAGGGTGCTGCTTCGATGTTACTCAGCCACTCTCCCCACGTATCCTCAGGGAGGATGATTTTTCCGAGGGGGTCGATCGATACTCCGAGGTAAGTAGAGAGGTCAGAAAAGGTTACCGGTGATATACTTTCACTCTTCCATGACCTATGCGCAGTTGTTACAACCTTTAAGGACTTCCTATCCTTAACGGGTAGTAGCCTAAGGCTCGCACATTTTCCTACATTCACGGATAGTCCTTTTTCTTCGAAAAAGGAAGCGGCTGCTCTCAGCAAAGTCTCCATATCCCCACAGCTATCTGTCATTAGGACAAGGTCGCAAAGGCGAGGGAGTTGACAAGCTCCTCCCTGATGGATATGCCAATGCTGGCTCTCCCTAGCGCGTACAACAGTTGGTCCAACACTAGGTTGAACAACAGGGGGCTTAGAGGGCACCCCTGTTTGACGCCTGTCTTAACAGAGATGGGTTCTGTTATACTGTCAGGAGTACGGATTTGTATGGTGCAGCTCGCGTACATGCTCTTAACGATTCGGGTAGTATGACTAGGTACACCTACACGTTGTAATCCGTTCCATATAGACGAATGCGGAATGCTGTCAAAAGCTTTTGCTAAATCGAGGAAGACGATGTTAGCTTCCTTTCGTGCTCTACGGGAGCGTTTGATGGCTGCTTGCACAAGTTTTACGTTGGCATAGCAACCATCGACCTTGACAAAGGCCTTTTGTCGTGGGTGGAATTCGACGTGCTCCCGGAGCTTTGAGTCGAAGATTTTAGCGAAAAGCCTAATGAACAGGTTACCAATTGTGATAGGCCTCCAGTTGCCGGGATCGGAGCGGTCACCTTTTTTGTGCAGGATGGTAGTTCTGCACTGCCCCTCGTTTGGTGGAACTGCACCATCTCTCCACCAAAAGTTGAAGAGATGGGAGAGGCGTTCATCACCGATGGTTTTCAGATGTTGAAGACCCCATTTGCCGTATCCCGGTAAGTGTCCCGAATCGCATTGGACACTTCAACTGGGGTAATTGGGGTTAGGTTGTTATTAGTGTTACTATCAACCCTCTGTTCCAGATTGCGATCCAGTCGTTCCCTGTAGAGCTGATCTAATCGTTCTAGTGTAGGGTAAGAGTTATCGCCGGAGATATTAAAATCACCTTTGATAACTTTCTGGATTGCACCCTTTCGGTCTTTCTTCCATAACTCCTGGAGAGCTGCCCACTTTTGACGTCGTAAGTGCGTTCGAGTAACACGTCCAAATGCTTTCTTCACCTTCGACCGTTTGGTCTTAGGTGATTTAGCAGGAGGCGGCTGACCAAGATTAACTAGGTTAGCTAAGGTGGTCTTGGCCTCCTGCTAACTGGAGTGACCCTCAAAGTAATCTTTGAGGGTGACGTCAAGTGGGTCAGATCCAGGGTTGCTAGCAATCCAATCCTCAAGGAGTGCGAAATTCATTCTCTACACTATCCTGGTGGATTCCACTACTATTGTACCATTCAGAGTCAGTAGCGAGCATGCCAGTAGTGAGCATGCTTTGCAACCATACTTCCCCCGGAATCCAAAAACTTTGGTTTCCCGTAAGGTGCCAACGGGGTCGTACAATAACGCCCGCTGATCCCTAGTCGACATCGTTTATGGTTAGAACTAGGACGGTATCTGATCGTCTTCGATCCTCTAACTTTCGTTCTTGATTAATGAAAACAGTGTAGTGGTATTTCACTGTTGAATTGCTTCTCCCACCTATCCTACACCTCCTATGTCTTTTCACTAGCTCAACAGGGTCTTTTTTCCCCGCTGATTTTGCCAAGCCCGTTTCCTTGGCTGTGGTTTCGCTAGATAGTAGACAGGGACAGTGGGAATCTCGTTAATCCATTCATGCGCGTCACTAATTAGATGACGAGGCATTTAGCTATAATACATATATTCTAAATATACTCTTTTCCTTTTTTACGAGGTGGTCCTCGAGATAAGTTACAAGCATAGCTAAATGTTTTTATAAATGTCTTATAGATCTTAATACTTTTCTCCATTGATTTTATAACGAATATGTTCGCAGTGCTTACGTTCAGTCCGCATTTCTTCAGTATTTCGTCGTTCAGTTTACACCAGATTCCGCGTATCTAGATGATTATTGCGCCATTGATGATATCGCGTTCAGGATACAACTGCCGAAGTCGTTCGTGAATCTCAGGCATTTCATAGAAGTTCTTCTTATACAGCCATACGTTCTTCAGGCTGTAGTCGGTGATCATATGGCGAAAGTACATGTTCTCCGAAACGATGGAGACATTGACTATCATAATAAGACTGTCAGTTATAATGACAAGATCAGGTTTTCGTTTACCGAGCGAGGTGGTAAATACGGGCTCCCAGAGCACCGTGTGCCCCCTCTTAATACAGAGGGTGCGTAGGTAATCAGCAATGTCGTCGTGTCGTTTTATTCGAACGAAGTGTGTTGTTCGGGAATGTTGAATGATGTGCGTCAGGGTCTCGTTGACAAAGCCGCAGTTTCGACATTTGATATCGGCTTCGCGACCACGGTTGCAGTTCTCGAGTGTTGGCAATTTTCCAATTCTAAGCTTGACGCATTCGAGGTATGTCTTTCCTTTCACGAAGTTGTTCGTTCCGGTTACCCAAAGTTGACCTTTATTGTTTTCCCTCACCTCAGTGAGGGCTTTTCCTTCGATGGTTTTCAGTAGGACGTTCCTACTGATGCCTCGTGGTTTCGTTGTTGCGTATTCGTTACTGCACATCTTCATACACGCTCTCTTGATTCGCTGTAGTTGGATGGATTGGCCCACTTCTCGGGTGAAGGGGTCCTGGCTGCCGGATAGCTTCTGCAGTCTTCTCAGCATGATGGTCGGAATTGTATGTTCAAATGACTGGAGGCCGAGACCTCCATCATTGATTGCTGAGTGGAAGAACCCGATTGGGGTATCCTCCGGTAGTCGTAGAATATTACGAGTTTCGCTTCGAGTAGACTTGTCGAAGGTCATCAGTAAACCTTTGGTTACTCGGCCCAATATCAGCTGGTAGTTTAACTTGGGCAGGATGTTGTGTCGCAGAAGGTGTATTTTCTGCTGCGGCTTCAGCGGTGCGTGTTGTAATCGAGATAACATTTCGTCAAATCTGCCACGGTTGGCAGACATCTTACCGAGTGGGTTGAAATTCACGCCGAGGTAGCGAAAAGTATTATCGTAGGTTGTTGCCGGAATACACTCGTCGGCTATCTTGTACGTTGGAGTGGAAATCGTTACCGGCTGACGGTCTTTCACCGAAAATGTAGTTCGTAGCGAAAAACATTTCTTCACGTTGATTGACATGCCTCTTCTTCGGAAGAAGTCGCATGTATGCTTCAGCAACAACTGCATGCCGGGCTTTATTTCGCTTAATAAGATGATGTCGTCGGCGAACGCGAGGCTGTTGATGGTTGTGTCTTGGATGGTAACCCCGACCGCTTTGGTAATTCGGTCAGGAGTTCGTCGATAACCAAATTGAAAATAATTGGTGAGAGCGGGTCGCCTTGTTTAACGCCACGTCACAGTACCACGTTCTCGAGACGTATCGTGCCGCAGGAGATGTTGGTTGTCACGCCGGTGTATGCGTCTATGATGTATTCGATTATACCCGTGTCGATCTTGTGTCTTTGAAGTGCTCTTCTGATCGAATGTATGGAGACTGTGTCGAACGCTTTAGATAGATCTATGCCAACAATGGACAAAGACTTTTTCGATCGTCGATAGTGCTTGATGATAGTGTCAAGTGACATTATGTTCTCGCAGTTGCCATCAATCGGGATGAATGCCTTCTGCCTGATGTTGATGTTGGTGACGTTTACCAGTCGTTTGGAGATGGTGATTGGCCGCCAGTTGGCAGCGTTAGTCAGGTCGTCATTCTTTTTGGGAATGAGTGTTGTTTCGTTAACCTTGAGTTGTTTGATCTGGGATTTTTTTCCAGAGTTGGTAGTTCATGATCGAGAGGATAGTATTTTCGTCAGTTCGTCGGATGTCGCTAAATGTTATACCGTCTGCACCAGGACTCGAAATTTTCGCTGATCGTAGGGCTTCACAAAGTTCTTCTTTCGTGATCGGGTAGTAACATATACCAGATGTACTGTGCGTTCGAATTGGTGCGTCGTCTGATGTTTCTCTCGTTCGCGCAAGGATGGTCTTGTATTTTGCGTTTTTATTACGAGCACCTTTAATCGAATCGATCGATCTATCAGGCAGGAGATGTGCAAGAGCTTGGTTGACGAAGCGAGTATCGGATGGCAGGTTAGCTTCGTGCAGTGCTAGAACCTGTAGTTCTTCAGTCGTCAACGCTTGATGTTTTCGTATCGTACACAGGTTCTCTTCTAAGGCAGCTGGGTGACGATGTCTTCTATGGAGACCGAGCCCGATTTTCGTAGGGCACTTGAAATCGCAGATGTCGCATTCCCAGGTGTTGTCATTCGAGGACGAACGCGGAGAAGTCGTAGGAGATGTCGGACGAACACATCTGGCATAATGCACAGAGATAGCATTAATCGAGGGCAGTTCGTTAACGCCACACTTAGTACAGACGTACTTTAACTCGGAACGGTATTTACTGACATGCTTCTTCCAGGACTGATGCTCGAGGAAGGATTCGTTACAACACTTGTTCAGGATGAACGGTTTAGCGTACTTGTAGAAACATATGCCGTGTCCAATGGGAAAATCCATTTCCGTACCGTCGCCATCATCGGAATAAGAGGTCCGTAAATTAATTTCAGTATTTTCAGCAACGTTTGGTATTCTGCCTGACCTAGGCAAGGATCCCTCAAGGGTTGTTGCAAGGTTCGAATTAAGATTTCAAAAGTGTATCGCAATTTTATAACGAGCGAAGCGAAAAATTTATGCACTTTTGCGATGCGTTTTTATCAATTTGCGATGCAGTTTGTTATAGTAAGAATGAACTATTGCATATATTAAGACCAGCGCTCCGTCTACAAAAGAAATAACGAACAACTGAAAAGTCTAAACTAATTTACTGTATAATCAAAATATAAAATAATAATAAGATATCTTTATTGAAAATCTTCGTTGTCTTCGTCGTTTTCTAAATCAGACATTGTAAGTTCTGTGATATCTATAACGTCTTTGGACGAGCCGGCAGAGATTTTTCGACATTTAGGATAGTTGCGACTCGATGAATTCATTCTCGTATTTGAAGCATTAAACCAAAGATCAATGGCTGAATCCGGGCAAAATTCGGCGATTGGGCAACCTTCCTCTTTTATTCTCAGACTTGAATCAAGTCTGTCCCTACCAAGTCGGTTCCTCCAGTCAGTTTTGACTCTACCCATGGCACTAAACATGCGTTCTAACTTAGCGTTTGAATACGGTGTTATTAGAAGAAGCTCGATAATATGAAGAACGTTTTGACAATCATTTTTGATTTCCTCGTTCTTTAAAACCCTACACCACACATCAAGATAGTTAGCGTTTTGCTCCAAGCTCGACATGAGTTTGTTTTTTAAAATATCCCATTCTGCAGGGACACTTTCGATTACACAGCCATTTTTCTTCAGAAGCTCCTTGAAATGCTCCACCAATTCATTTACGGCTTTATCGCCGAAATGAAGGAGTTCGTCTTTTTTCTTTGGCCAATTTGCGCAATTCAAGATAGGGACTAAGTTTTTGAAGACAAGGCAGGTTGCTAAATTTGCAAACCTCCACATTACGGCGTCAGATAGAGATTCGATGGTATCTTTATAAACCCTTGTCACAGTTCCTTCGCTTTGTTTGAAAGCTTTCAAAGATCTGTCCTGGTAAATGTAATCAGCTGATTCTGAATCAAAAACAACTTCATTTCTGAAGTTGTTTAAGTGGGTAAGGCGTGATTTTTCAGTTTCCTGAATTTGATCTTCACTCAACGCCCCTTCAATATACATTTGGAGCTTTGCCATTGTCCAATTAAAGTCTTCTATTCTACCAACTGCTTTAACTGGGTCATGTAGATCTTTTTGTTCACTGAGAGACATACGGACTAAGATAGTAAAGACATCTAAATAAATAGCAATGTGAATTGGATATTTCGCATGATCCCATTTTTTCAGAAAGCCTTTGATCTCAGCCCATTTCTCTGAGGAATTGTCAGTGTTTGCTAATTCCTCCAAATTCGTCATGTATGTACCATATGTTTCAACAGAATTGTCATTGCGTTATAACGATGTGCAATCCAACGTGTGCCAGGTGCTTTGACTGGTTTTGGGATATTTTCACCCAAAGCTTTTCCAAGCTCTTTCAATGCTTGAAGTCGTTTGGAGCTTTTCTAATAAAGATAGTACAAAAAGACAAGCATTTTGTCTATCTCTTCAAAACATGAGTTTCCAAATGCATCTTTGGAAGCAAACTCGATTCTATGGTTGAAACAGTGGACAGCAATAACCCATGGGGCGTCATTTCTTAAAAGTGTTGCAACACCTTCGTGAATACCAAGATTTACAGACGCCCCATCAACATTCAACCCATAGAGATGAGAATGAAAATCCGTTATTCCGAATCAATGGAATGCATCCTTGACACAAGCAACTAGATGCTCCGCGTCAGCTACTGGTGGGTTTTCAATGCTAAGAAATTTCAAAATCGGTTGTCCTTCAAGAAGGAAGAGAACATAAATAATTTCTTGTTCTTTTATGCTTGTGTCTGTACTTCCATCTTGAAGGATGGATTAATAGCGAGCCTTCAACAAACATTCCTTAAGGGGTACTTTCAGGGATTCGGCAATGTAATCGCTAAAAATAGCAGCGGCTCTGTCTCTTCTATATCCCTTTTTTCCGTTGACTTATTGCAGATCAAGTAAATCAGGAAAGTCGGTGAATGGCTTCTCTTTCTTAGCCAAGTAGTAAGCCGTTGAAAATCTGTTCTTCATCACTTTCCTCGCTTCGTCATTCATCCTTGTAATAGATCTACCAATAGATGTATTCTGGTAAACGTTCTGGATGTATTCTTTCGGTCCGAGCTCCTTTTTTACGCAAGATCTGCCGCACGCTTGTGCATTTCGGACGATACATGTTTTTTGATACCATAGGATGTAGGATTTTTGGAGCCTTTGATCCAGCTGTCACTGAAATTTTTCGATGTCATTATTTGAGTTTCATATTCTTTACATACAACACAACAAACATCCGAAACTTTGCCTCCATTCTGCGTTATCCATTTAAGCTTTATCTTATACTCATTCTCCCACTTTTTAACTGTCTTAAGTTTCGAGATGACTAACTTGAAGTTGAAGCTTTTCTAATGAAACCTAGTTGTTACGTTTAAGCAACTGAAATAGAGCGTCAAAAGTTCTTGAATTTTTTCTTTTTAACATCGTTTTCCCAATTATACTAACTCTAATGTTATTACTTGGTTTTATAAAAAAATTGAAACAATGGTAAAATTAGAGATACGCTTTTGCGATGGAGCGCATGTTCATAGAAAAAGAAATAGACCAGGCAAATAGGGGGGGAGGTACCACCTTTCGATATAATTTTGACCCTATACATTTTTGTGACCTCTGAGACATGGTGATTGAGAATCGAGATGGTTTTCAGGCCAAGTAGGTGGCAATAAGAAATTCTGGCCCTTTTTCTGACCCTGGGGGTCAATTTCAAGAATGTAAAATATCCACCCCTAGGGAAAAGAGTCCTGGCTCATAACTTCTAAACTACTTCATGATATCGGTTGAAACTTTCCAGAATTGCTATACCTTAAATGTAGATCTGATTCTTTATTTCAAAATGTTGCTGACATCAGCAATTTGTTGTTGACGTCAGGAATTTTATGAAAAAGTCTCATTTTCTTTTACTTATTGAGTTCATGCAACGGAAAAAATTCGTAAGACTATTATATGAATTTCATTGGATTGTGGTATGAAAGAGATATTATCATAGCATAGACTTTGAATGGCACTATTGTATTCAGAAATGACAATGAGGAAATTCTCATAACTGCTTAATACGCAAATAAAACACAAAAAATGATATCAAGAATTTGCTAGCATCATCAAAATTTTGCTTAGTGGTAACATCATTAAAATTTTGCTGATTTTAGCAGTATTTCCTTATGAAACATCAGTAGAGGACACAAAGTTCTTATATCAATATGTGGCAGAATCCACTGTTCAGTCAAATAATTCATCATGCGCATCACTTTCCATATCACTCCTAAAGCTGTCGTCACTATCACTGCCTGATTCATTGAAGCCATCCTCGGCTTCGGCTTCCTCTGTATCATCTATCAATAAATCAGCAATGTTTTCAGGAAAGGGTTGGTCAATCCATTGGATGCTCCCATCAAAGTTCCAGCCGTGTTCTGTGATATCTGGCAAGGTCAAATATGGATTCTCTGTCCTCTTCCATACAGCTGCAACATAATTAGCCCGATGCATATGGAGAACTAGAGAAGTATAGCATGGTGGTATACACGATAGATCGATAGCTTTACTTTCCTGTGTCTGCTTTTTCATAAACATATCGAATCGTGTTGCATTCACTGACTTCTTCTTAGATCCATACAAACAACAAACATATTCCTCCAACGTACCAACAACACCTGAATCTAATTCATATGTGTTTCCGAATTCCGAAAAAGCTTGAAGAAATCTGTCATTCTTTGTCATCACCTTCCAGCTGCACTTCTTGCCTTTACGTAAAAAGGCAGATATATACACAGCAAAATCCTGTATTCTTAAATCAATAAAAAAAAAAGTTGATACAAGAAATTTCGTTCTAGTCAGAATAGCAAGAAAATAAATCTTATCAAGAAAATTTATTATACTGTAGATTCTAAATTCTGATGTTGAAAGTTGAAATTCTTAATGAGTTTCTTAAAGTTGGTGTTTATTTTCTTGTATCTAGAATGACAGTAGGGCAAGAAAAACAATAATTTGTCATGATGTCGTTTATTACATTAAAACGATCTCATAAAAGTTAAGACAAAATATAACATATTAACGTAACATATCTTTTTATCTTACATAAAAGTAGAAGTTTAAGAAGTAAAATAAGGAACTTCTAATTTGAAATGCAGATAAGATGAATGAAATGAAAAGATAAAAGATGTATAGCAGATAAAAAACCCAAACTGGCTCAAACTACAACAAATGCTCTGGTTTCACCAGTAAACAAAACAACAAGTTACTTGTTATAAGTCAATCCCAGCTTTAAATTTCGTATATTCTTCGTACACACTGTCCAATGTTTTAGTTAATGTTTCTGATACTTTTGTATCCTTGAACACAACGTATTGACATATTGTAAAGGCACATTCTAAGTGCTTCGGATAATCAACATCAAATAGGTAAAATGCCGCTAGCAAGGTGATAAAACCATGAGCCAAGCGTTGTTGTTATGGAGCAAATTTTGCATCCATGAAATACTATGACTGTTTCATTATCAGTGTGGATGATGCAAGGCATCTCCATTTTTTGTATAGCCTTTAAATCAAACGACTCCTAAAAAAAGTAAAGTATTTGGTAATAATACAAGTAAGTTTAACTAAGGTTGATTCACAACAACAAAAAACTCACAGTATAAATAAGATCAGGAGTTTTTTTAAAACTTTTTTTCGTTGGAAATATCTTCCACAAGTTCTGTATAATGAATAAAAGTTTACATTCTAGAAAAACAAAAACAGCAACATTTAAAATTCTTAATGTCACAAAGAAAAATCATAGTTTATTATAAGAATGAAAAATATATTACAAACCTGTTCCTTGCTTTGGTGGCCCTAACTTCTTTGTTATGCCATAGTATGTAATATTGTCAATTTCGTCAAGGAGACGATCAACACAAATTTGAATGAAATTCCCCTTTGCCTGCTGATCATGATCTGTCCCCTGTATCACTAGATTGGCTTCTTCAATGATCTAGAAAGTAACCACCAAACCATCACTTTCAATTGACTTGATAGAATGTAACAAATTGCATGAACCTACATTAGCAATTGCTTGTTTCAAAGGTAAATATCTTCCACAGGAATATTTAAGTAACATAAAATGTGAAGCTACATACGTGACGGTAATGATTAAAGCATTTATACTTTTCCATGATAGTGTGAACTCTTCCCTTAGGATCACAATTCAAAATAAATTCACGACGTGTTCGAAATTCTTGTTTTAAAAATGATGTTATAACTGAATGATCAGGATTTTTTTTCCCAGTTTCCAACTTAATGTAGTGATAAATTTTCTCAGCCATTGCTAAAAATACAATATATATCAATATAAACAAAGATTATCTAAAGGGGATTAATTTTGTGGTGTTTGTGTTATTAAATTTTGTACCACAGTTAATTCACATATGTCAAGATAGTGGTACATTGATAATCAACTGCAAGACTACATTACACAAAGAAATACAATTGCATACTAAACTAACAAGGTGTCATGACAGGTTCACTTGATGGCTCAGGTGAGTCACAGACATCAGAAGAATCTTCAGAGATATCATCGTTAACCACAGCCTGCAACATCTTAGGGATTTTTCTGGGTCGTTTAATTGGGTTGGTATTTTTAAGACGGTCCTTAAGCTGCTTGTAGATCTTTCCGTAAATTGAATTGGAAGGAAATGGACAAAGTTTAAGCCACATATCTGCGCTCAAGTACAAAATGAAATGAAATGAATTAATTTAAAAAATGGTTCGAAAAAGTACTAACATATTTTGTGACAGAATCCATAAGTGACTTATATCTTGTTACAAGTGACTTGGCCATTTCTTCCAACTCAACATTCAGCGGATATCGATTAAACGGAGCTTCAGTGCTCACTGATATTTTTCTCCTTGTCAACAGGGGAGGCACATCTGACATTAGGAACTAACTCTTCCCCTGAGAAATAGGCTATTGTAGATGCACTGGACTAAAGAAAGTTAGGGCATTCATTATCAATAAATGTTTATTTCCTGGTGGAACTTTACGGATATAAAAGTATATGAATACACATTATATAATATATATAATGTATATAAAAGAAAACATTATACAGAAACTCACATTTCCTGGGCTTGAGATATCACTATGCTGAAAACCAAATAAGTATGAATTAATAAACTTTCAGCGACATCTTGAAAAACAGTGATTAAAAAAATTTTGGTCTATCAAAAACATGCCTTGAACAAATTAATAGATGAATTTCTGTCTTAGTTATTTTGATTAATCACACATGCAGGAAGTGTATTTTCAATACTGCTTTGGCAGAGAAATGCTTTCTTTTCATCATAAAAAGCTGCACAGAAAGTTGACAGGTTATCTTGTCAGTAGTAATCTTTTTAAGTATCATGTTTATATATTTTTTATTATCATAATGTGGCCTTTTGTTTCAATAAATAAAAGGTACTAAACACACATTATGAATGTTTCTAATTTAACAGAGTGAATTGTTTTATTATCCAATCAAATTTAATAATTTACACTTCTTGAACTTGGTTGGATGGTGAAAACAAATATGTGAGTGAAAATTTGAGATTTGGATAAAATGAAAGAATTTTATTTCATCAAAAAAATGTGACCTCTCTACTTACAACTTCTGCTGAAGAGATATCATTTTCTTTTTCTTCCTAATGAGGCAAAATAACACAGATAAATCCAAAATGCTACAGCATATATCTAAAAAGTTACATATTTAGGTAGCTTTTTTACCTGCAACCCTCCACAAAATATATTGGGAAAACTTAAAATATTGGTTTTAAAAGGGAAAATGCCCCAAGCCAAGCCTTAAAGTTCATATGACCAGGAAATATTTTCAAGAGATCATCTCTCGTCAGAGACAGTACATCATTGACAGTTAATGCCATTTCTATAAATAGTATATACATCAACTACAAATTGTTAGTCAGGCCAGGCAATCAGGGATCAGAGAGAGGAAACTGTTTTTCAATCACAAACTGGAAAGCTTGCAATTAGGCAGGGCATTGCATGAGTTCAGCGCCCATGACACATCGTTTGAAAATTTCCGTTTGCTCATTGCTTGATAGTTGTTGACATATTTCAAAGGTTACCAGCAAAAATGTCAGCCGCCTTCGCATCTACTTCTTGCAGTCGCTGGAAGCTTGGTCCCCACTACGGCGATGAATCTTCGTCGCTTTCATATTTCGCGGCGATGTTTTTTTATGCCATTGGTGGGGATGAAAAGCGACAGGATTTTAAAATTCTTCGCGCAAAAAATGAAGCGATAGCAAAAGCGACGGATATCAAAACTTTTTGATATTTCATCGCTTTTTCTATCGCCTTATTTTCATTGTTTTTCGATCTCAAAGAAATACCGCCTATAAATTCAATGGAGATTAATAATCATTTATTGTTTTTGAGCGCGTGGCTACCAGAAGCTCAACATTTTCGTTTTGAATAACAACATTTTGATGTATACTTCAGTAGTAAAGAAAAATATAAAAATAATTTAAAAATTTAACACGATGGGCCGTAATTCTTGTGATTTACAAGAAGAAGAAAAATTGTGTGAAGAAGTAAAAAAATACAAATGCTTGTATGATAAGGCGTTTTCTGGTTACAAAGAAAAAGATAGGATAATAAATGCATGGAAAGCTGTTGATGAAGCACTTGGTTACAACGAAGGTAAGAACAAAAATATTTCAAGTTTATTCCAGGGCCAATCGAGAAGATAGACGAAGCCTTCTGTGGAATAGATTGAAAATACAGCAATATATCTATAATAATAAAACAATAGAAAATGTAGTAGACTATTATCACAAACAAATTGGTGGAAAATGGAGTGTATTTAATATAGATGCGATTGAATTTTCATGAAGAATAAACTGATTTAAGGAGTTTTTTATAAAATATTTTTCTCTCGTCTCTTGAAGTGTTTCATATCAACAAATCTTACGTGAAGCGGGTGGTTTCCACATGCCAACCACAAGATCACAGAGCATCTCTTTCTCGGAAGAGATGATTCAACATTTGGACAACCTTATAAAGCCACTAGTGACTAATGCAAAACTTGAAGAAATGCTGACAATCCTGAAAAACGACCTTATCGATAGGTTTGAACAGAGACTCAAGGAACAGGATGAAAAAATCGAAAGGTTAGAATCAAAGGTAAAAATACAGGAAACAGTTATTGCCAAACTAGAAATAAAATGTGACGATAACGAACAGTACAGTCGGCGTAGCTGCTTACGCATTCACGGCGTTCAAGCTGGAGAAAAAGGAGAGGATGTTATGGATGTTCTCAAGAATTGTTACAGCAAGCTAAAACTACCGTTTGATAAAGCAGAAATTGACCGTGTGCATAGAATAGGTAAAGCCCGATTTGACGATGTTAAGAAAGTTAAAGTAAAGTCAATCATTGTAAAGTTTAAAAACTGGGAAGCTAGAAAAAAGCTATATTCAGCAAGACCGAAGTCTTACGTAAATGGCGTAAAGAAACCAGGTATGCAACCTTTTTCTGTAAGTCTTGATCTGACGAAAAGAAGATATGAACTGTTAAAGACTGCCAAGGGAGTAATTGAAGGTAATAAAGATGTTAAATTTGTTTTTGCTGACATTAATTGTTCCCTGGGTATCAAGTTCAGTGACGATTCCATTGAATATTTTAACACAGAGAATGAGTTTAGCTCATTAATTGCTTAGTTTATCACCAATTTGTTGTGCTTTACAATAGATAAATTGTCATAGATTGTTGTGCTATTTGTTATTTATTTCTTTGTTTATATTTTATGGATGCATGGATTCTTTCTCTAATACGTGAAATGGGACTGTTCGTGTTTGGAGGGTCACCTTCTGCACTCCATCATGGGGATAGCAATTGAGCAGTATAGGGCAGTCGTGGGTAGTTTTGATTTTACCACATGTTTTTTACTTCTTCACTGTGCTGAATTGCGCAAGCGTGCTGTCCGATTTTTGTTATTAGGTGTATTGAGGCTTTTTCTTATACCCCA
Source organism: Turritopsis dohrnii (assembly GCA_027922465.2). NCBI lineage: Eukaryota > Metazoa > Cnidaria > Hydrozoa > Anthoathecata > Oceaniidae > Turritopsis > Turritopsis dohrnii. The sequence continues at coordinate 417,281 of BQMF02000025.1, forward strand.
AATTTTACACTTATTGTTCGTTTTCTGCCTCATTCTTTTATCTGGTGATGTCGAGCGTAATCCTGGACCGCAAAATAGTAAATCCAAGTCACTCTCGGTCTGTCATTGGAACCTAAACGGTCTTTCGGTTGATGACTTCGCGAAGCTTTCTCATATCGCCACATTTTTGTCAATTCAAAAGTTTGATATTTTTTGTATTTCGGAAACGTTTTTAAACTCTTCCATTTCAGATGATGACCCACGACTTCTTCTGACAGGGTATAACATGTTACGTTGTGATCATCCAGCCGACACAAAACGAGGCGGTGTTTGTATTTATTTTAAGGAGCACATACCACTAGTTCGCAGGTCTGACCTAACAACCCTATCTGAGTGTGTAGTGTGTGCACTTAGATTTGGTTCCAAGACGCTTTACCTTACTGTTCTATACCGTTCTCCTAGTCAATCTGCAGATGAGTTTTCTACTTTTATGGACAAATTTCAAGACACTATTGTTAACATCAATAGTTGCTCGCCTGATTGTTCTCTCTATTTGGGTGATTTTAACGTCAGAAATGCGAACTGGTGGAATGGTGATACAACAACAGCGCAAGGACTTGCAATGTCAGACCTAACCCTGCAAAATGGTCTATCCCAGATTATTGATGAGCCCACCCATTTACTGCCAAATTCTGCATCATGTATTGATCTTATTTTTACATCGGCTAACGTATATACTTTAAATTCAGGGGTTTACCCGTCATTATATCCAAGATGTCATCACCAAGTGATATTTGCGACTGTTAATTTCCAAATCCCATTCCCTCCGGCGTACCAGAGGCGAATATGGGATTATGCAAAAGCTGATACAACTGCTATTCGTAATGCCATAACTTTTGAAATTGTTGACGGACTTCCTGTCTATTAGGTTTCAAAGGGTTGTCCTTAATGGCAAAGAATCTGAATGGCAGCAAATCATAGCAGGTGTACCCCAAGGCTCGATTCTCGGACCATTGCTTTTCCTAATATACATAAATGACCTCCCCGAAAATATGGAATCGACAGTCGATATTTTTGCTGATGACACTTCACTATTTTCTTTGGTACTAAATGCTGCTGTCTCAGCTAGGGAACTAAATGCTGATCTTAGTCGAGTAAGTGAGTGGGCTCGTCAGTGGAAAATGTCTTTTAATCCGGATCCATCTAAACAAGCCGTTGAGGTCTTATTTTCGAAAAGGATAAGTGTTGCCACAACTTATGATATTTATTTCAACGGTGTACCTGTTGCTTGCGAAGATGTTCAAAAACATCTTGGCCTTTACTTAGACAAAGAGCTAAACTTTCGTCATCATCTGAATGAGAAGATATCTAAAGTCAATCGCGACATAGGAATGTTAAAGCGACTGCGAGGTAATCTGCCAAGAGACACTCTTTTGACAATATATAAATCTTTTATTAGGCCACATCTTGATTACGGTGATGTGATTTACGACAATCCTAGAAATGACTCGTTTACCCGGCGTCTTGAATCCATTCAATATCAAGCTGCTCTAGCCATTTCTGGATGTTTCCGTGGAACTTCAAGTGAGAAACTATACAATGAACTTGGACTCGAGTCATTGTCAGACCGAAGGTACTGTAGACGAATGTGCATGTTTTACAAAATTGTAAATGGCACAGCCCCTCAATACTTACAAGACATATTACCAAGGACTTTTTCCCAAAGGTACCCTCTAAGGGCTACCAACGCAATACCCCCAATGTTTGGTCGAGTTGAATCTTTCAGAAATTCTTTTTTTCCTTATTGTATAAGTGAATGGAACAAGCTTGACGGTGGGCTAACGGGTCTTCCAAATTTGTTAATGTTCAAAAGGGAGATTTTGAAAGGTCGTAAACCTATGACCAACTCGATCTATAGGCTAGATGACATACCTGGAGTGACCTTGATTACACGACTAAGAGTAGGCTTTAGTCACTTAAAAGCACATAAATTCAGGCACAACTTCATCGATACGCTTGACCCTTTCTGTACGTGCCGTACTAATTCGGAGGAATCTACTGAGCACTACCTGCTTCACTGCCCAAATTATTCAAACTTACGTATTGTTTTATTTAATGACCTCCATGATGCGAACGTTCCTTTTATGCCTCTTTGTAGAAACGCTCTTGTCCGACTGCTTTTGTATGGAAATCCAATGTTTAAGGATGCAACCAATCGTCAAATTCTTAGATCGATTGCTAAGTTTATCAAAGGGACTGAGCGCTTCAGTCTGTCTCTTTTTATCGATACACCATTTTAGAGTCTGTTTCCATGCTATACGTTGTGTGTGTGTTTTTTTTTTATTCTGTCTTAGCTTTTTGTTTCAAGGCTGAATACCTGGCGATCTCACCTTCTGGTGCTTCGAAGGTGTTCAGTCTTACGTCCCGTTTTGCAACATGATGTTTTGTAACTTCTTTCTCATAAAAAAAAAAAATAATAAAAAAAAAAAATAATAAAACAAGAGCATTGTCAAAAATAATAAGTGATCGAATACCTAGGTATATAGGACATAGCAGGAGAATTGGAAACCTTGAAATGTTTACAGAAAGCTATTACCGAATCTTCATCCCCACCAAAAGTCCGTAATGAAAATGAGACAATAAATCCTGATCAGGCTTTTGCTAACTTTGTAGCCCTTGAAATGCGCTGCCTCAGTTTACATAGTAAATCTCGATTTAAGAATGAAGTTACAAATTTGTTGTTCAAGTACCAAGAACAAGAAGCGGTAAAGTTTTCGCCTTCTTACATGTCACCTCCAAGTGGAGTGTCATCAAGAATTCTTGAAAACCAGCATTACTCTAAGGCGGGTATGGAAGACAACAACAGTGGGAGGTGGTATCATAACATATCTTCATTTTTACAAAATTAAAGAGTGGACACGTCCTTTTGCATATATATTTGCCTTTTGTATTTTGGTCTCTTTTATTGTTTTAAAAAACATTAATATGTTATCTAATATGTTATTTTCTTCTCACATAATCAAGCTGCCAACTTACTTTACCCTCATTATTAAGGTAGTCCTTTAAACTATCACGCATGTTAACCGCATCCTCCTTGTATCGAGATCCACGCACATTGGGCAGATCGACAATGCCGTTGTTATTTCTGATTTCTTTGCGCCATTCACCTTGTCTTATTTCCCCACTATCATTCTCTGAATCCACAAACCCAGCGGGACAATACGAAGCGTTATCTGTTTGGCCTAAATAATTATGAAGTGCGATACATGCCATCGTGTATTTTTTGCAGTTTTGCACGGATGCTTTTATTGGGTTGGTAAATATTCTCCAACGAGCAGTTAAAATTCCAAACGAATTTTCAATGACACTCTAGCCCTAGATAGACGATAATTAAAAATTCGTTGTTCCTCACTAAGTTTTCCCGGATACGGTCGCATCATCCATGTTTTAAGGGGAAATATCTCATCGCCAACCAAGTAGTATGGTAATGGATCGTACTCACACCCCTGTTATGCTTCAGGCCTTGGCACTTTCAGAAGATTTCGTTCAAAACCTTTCCCCATGTCACTATTTGCGAGCACTCCACTGTTATTATTGCTACCACATTGCCCAACGTCAATCAAGGTGAAACAATAACGAGCATCGCAAACGGCTAATAATACCAAACTAAAAAATCCCTTGTAGTTGTGATAGAGTGTTCCGGTGTTTTCAGGGCATTCTATTCGGATATGTTTGCCATCTATCGCTCCAATTACATGCATGAGATTCCATTGGTCTTCAAAGCCTTTCGCAATGTTTTTCCAATCGGTTTCAGATTGCGGCGCTTGTAAATACTTTCCGGAAAGAACTTGATAGATTGCATCACATGTTTCCGAAGCTATTTTAGACACTGTATTTCTACCAATTCGAAATGAAAACGTTAGTGAAACTTGAGATTCACCTGTAGCTAGAAAGCGTAATGTTAATGCAAGACGTTCTGCAGCAGGAATGGACTTTCTGAAGGATGTATCTTGCTTCGTTATAATTGGAGCAACCAGAGAAAGAAGATGGTCAAACCTTTCCGGTGACATGCGTAGAAATCTTAATAAGCAAAGAACACAATAAAACAAGGTTTATCATGAAAATGTACAACTAAGAAACAAAATAAAATCTTGTTTTCTATTCCTGAATGATGTGCCTCTTATCTAGCTAGCTAATCGTTTACAGAAAAAGTATGAAATGGTCAACGAAGTATTACCTGAAGTGGTTTTCTCTATCGTTCAAGCGTAGCTCTTGGATAATTTGATTGTACGGGCCATGCTTTTCTCGTTGTAAAAAAATTTTACGAACCCAAAATCTTCGTTTTCGCTTCTCATTTCGTCTTCGAATTTTTCTTAGTAGTAACATGGTACTAAGAATGAGTATTTTTTTTTCTTCTTTCCAACATGTTGACACTTCAACATACGTATATAAACTTAAAAATTGTGCATAAAAATATTTTTATTTAAAAAAGCGATGATAGGTGGGGATGAAAAGCGACCAAGGAATGCGATGAAAATAAAGCGAAGAACTTTCGAAAATTCGTCGTCGTTTAGGCGATGAACCTTTATCACTGTAGTGGGGACCAAGCTTGAGAGACATCGTTCCAGTAAACCCATGTGGTGCTAGCAACTAGTAATTTTGTGATTTCGTGAAGCGCGTGCGCCGTGTGCATACATGTATGCAAATTCACAGACCATTCGACTTTAAGAAGATAAGAAAGTAGAAGGCTTTGAACTTTCCAGTAAAATTACTTAAACAGGTTTGGAGATATTATTAAAAAGGAAAATATGTTTGAATATAATGTTTTTCCTATCATTCAAAAAGATTTATTTTTTCTATATTAATCTTTTTCCAGTATGTATTTTTTAGAAAACAAAGTAAATATTTGTGATTTACCAAAAATTAAACTTTCATATCAGAAACCCAAAAAACAACAACAAATCAATGATACATGAAATGTGAAGTTTGTTTTAAGCCAAAAAACACATAAGTTTCATTTTGCTGGTAATCAAAAAATAGAAGTTACCAGGAGTTTGTCACAAAGTTGAAAGTTCAAATTATTTTCAAAGATGGGGGCAGTATACACGTGTTTATGCTGCAATCAGTTCCAATGTCTTGGGTTGCGAGTTTTATTGAATCATATTTATTGTTGTCACAGTCAAAACTTAAACTTTAAAACTAAATGTGTTGTTTCAAATTGTCCTTTATCGTTTACAAAATATAATTCCTTATACAAACATGTTGTGAAAAATCACCAAGAAATTTATAATGCGAACCAAAATGCTTCTGCTCAACTGGAAGATGATCATCTTCCTGTTGATGAAAGTGCTGACTTTCAAAATGGCTTACCAAGTCTGCAGGGAACCAGCTGTATTTTTGACGATCATTATAACAATAGCAGTAGTGACAGCAGCAGCCTTCAGGATTGTGGTGTTGATGGCAGTGGTAGTAGTAATGATGATGATGATGATGATGATGATGATGATGATTGTGGTGAATATCAAGTAGGTGTATATTTCTATTCATGTTTTTGTTTTTCCATTCAGGAATACAGGAAGTTCGTGATTTAAATTATATCACACTATATATAATATATATTGGATTTAGAAATATGCTCGTATCAACCTCAAAAAAACAGCTTGAAGGTCAAAGAAAGAAACAAACTGACCCAAGTAAGTTGATACAAATTAGAAATATGTATTAATGTTTGGCCTAAATCAGAATAGCTTTCCATATTATATATTCATTTATGTTAAACCTTTTAGGCAGCCTTGGATTCCATTATTGACAATACAAACCATTTGGTGAATCAAGTAGTATCAGTTGTTAAAAATGATTTGGAAAAGGCTTTGGCATCATGTGATAGAAACCATAAAAATGATGTTTCTTATGTATTCCAGCAATTACCAAATGTATTTGATGGTTTACAAACTGAAAGTTTGCAGAAAACTTATATTAAAGAAAATTTTGATTATGTACCTGCCATGGAAGTGACTTTAGGGAAAAGGCTGGTAAATAAAAAGAAAGGTTGCAAGCAACTTTTAGTCGAAAAAGAAGAAAAGTTTGTTTACCTGCCCTTGTTAGATAGTTTAAAGCAGTTCCTTAGTAATAAACGAATACGATCCTTAATTCTAAAGCAATCCAAAAAAGCTGCTAATGGTATGTTCTATGATGTGTGTGATGGCTTAATTTATAAAAATGATGAATACTTTAACAGGAACCCTGAAGCCTTAATGTTAATACTTTACCATGATGAAGTGGAAGTTTGTAATCCACTTGGTAGTACAGCTGGTATCCATAAGTTGGATATGTATTATTACACTATTGCAAATTTGACTCCTAAATTTCGTTCCAAGCATTGTGCAGTACGCTTACTGGCAATTGTAAATTCCAAATTGGTTGTGAGGTATGGTGTCAACAAAATTTTAGATCCAATTATCAGTGATTTGAAGATTCTTTACAATGGAGTAACCTTTGATTATGGCAGTGAGGAAATTAAAGTTTGTGGAAAAGTTTTATTATGTACTGGGGACACATTAGGACAGCATCTCTGGGGTGGTTTCAAGGAAGGTGTTGGTGTTGCATTCCAAAAATGTAGAACTTGTTATTGTCATTTCGAGGATATGCAATCTAGATTCATGGAAGAAGATTTTACTTTAAGAACCAAGAAATCCTATGCCTTTGAAAGTCAATGCATTGAAGATGCAGCTAATGATTCTCTGAAAAACCATTTACGTACTTTGTATGGTATCAACAAACGCAGTACTTTAATTCAATTACCAAATTTTGATGTTATTAAGCAACTTCCACAAGACATAATGCACACAATTTTAGAAGGATCATTGCAATATGAAGTACGGCATGTCCTCTTCCACTACATTCAGAATGGTTACTTTACATTGTCACAGCTGAATGCAGCAATAACCAATCACAACTATGGATACACTGAAATCAGTGATAAACCAGGCCCATTAAAGGATTCAGTTTTTTCAGGAAATGAACATTATTCATTGAAGTATAAAGCATCACAAGCAAGGTTATTTTTAAGGCTTTTGCCTTTTTTTCTTACCCAGTATGTTGCTACAGATGACAAGTATTATTTATTCTTAATGGAGTTGTTGCAGATAACCCAAATCATATTCAGTCCACTTGTCAGTATCAATACCATTCAGAATTTAAAACAACTTATTTGTGAACATTTGAGTATGTTTAAAAACCTCTTTCCAGAAAAGAATGTCATTCCAAAACAGCATTACATGTTACACATTCCCCATATGGTGACTTTAGCTGGTCCACTAATTCGATCATCCTGTTTCGCATTTGAGTCAGCACATAATTATTTCAAAATCTTGGCACGTAAGCAAAATTTCAAAAATCTCCCTGTTTCATTGGCAAAACGGCACCAGTTCCTTGAATGCTCATATTTCGGCGATTCAAATGAGGACCCTAGTTCTCATCCACTGTTCTCAACTGAATGTAATTATGGAGTACTGCAAAATGTCACCGAAGAAATGATTGCGAATCTACGTAATTTACAACAAATTTACTCCATCCTTCCTGGTATTGAAATATCTAATATCAGCCGTGTGTCTTGGACAGTACTACATGGAACAAAATATTGCAAACAGGGTTATATAGCTGTAGGAGTAACACCAAATCCATCATTGCCAGTTTTTGGTTTGATAAAGGAGATTTGGATAATTCATGGTTATGTGTATTTTGAAGTAACGTTACTTGATACAATTTGTTTTGAGCACAGTTACCAAGCCTATCTTCTAGAACAGTTGGTACCAGTCGAAACATTCATTTGCGCCTATGAACATCTTGTGGATTATAACGTGTTCCATTTGAAAAATGGTTGTGATGGTAAAAGTTACATTTCTGTAAAATACGATATTGATGATTTAGTTGAAGAACACATATTAGGACGCAACCCATTAAACCTATAGCAGATCTGAAAAGAACTTCTTATCATGATTATTTTATTAGTAGTGAGTTGTTGAAAAGCGTTGATTAAGCACTTATTTCAAATAATTCCCCCCTTTGAATAATTGAAAAAAAAAGTTGTTACGGGCATTTTCTCTATGACTCAAGTCTTTAGTAAATAAACGCCAATGAATTATAGTTATGTTTTTAAGTTGTTATAGAAGGTTTATTACGTCTATTTTTCAACGACTTTGTGCTACCTCAAAGGAAGAAATTTTTGCGGGAATTTATTTTCGGCAATTGAAAAAATGGATTTTTCGCGAGAATTTATTTTAGCGAATTTGAAAAAATCAGACCTTTCGCAAGAATTTAATTTCGCAAATTTGAAAAAATCGACTTTTTCGCGAGAATTTAATTTCTTTATGTAAAATATTAAACTCTTTACATATACATATACATACATTTTCCAATTTCAATTTTCCCAGAAATTCTATTATGCTTTTTAACAAACTGTAACTTGCAACATCAACAAACCAAAATCTACGAGTCATGTTTAATGAAATACGTGCGAAATAACGTAAGAACTCCATCACTTCGACTTTTTGCTCATTAAATAAACCTTTGCCTGAATTGATGAGTCGCTCTTGCCTGTCAAAACTTTATACCTTTCCTTTGCCCAGCCAACATCAATGAAGCTGGGAACCGTTTTGTTCATGATGTTGACTGCGAAAAACCTTTTAATAGCGGATATCTCTTCTGAATATTTCACCCTGTTTCAAATTCATAAAAAAATGAACCAAAATTTGATGTTTTACATTCAATGTATAAAAGAAATAAATATCATTCAGAATTACGTCACATGTTTTAATGATTGCTGTTAATGTTTTAATGATCATGTTTACATATCTATATTTTCTGCATACAATAAAACAATTTCAAAATACAACATGATTTTAGTTGAAAATTTTATAAAAATTGAATTGACTGCCTAATTCGAAATAAGCACCAACAACTGTTTTGTGTGCAATTTTTTTTTTATGAAAATTGACTGAAATTGTTGTGGAAGTTGCTGTTGTTGAAGTTGAAGTTCTTTTCTTTAAAGCACTTTTTGTCTTTCTTATTTCTTTCTCGTATATTCATTGCATGGCTATTAACAACCATTTTGCTTTTTTGCATTCTTCCTTTAACTTATTTCCTGCTCTTTAGCATAGGGTGTCTCAACAAGGAAATTGTTGCTAGTCAAGAAGCTGACATAAAGAAAAATGTTCTTCACTTTCTCTATATTGTCAGCATAGAATCACAAAATCAATAACAATGCAAACTTATGATGATGTTATGATAACCTAATGATTACAACCTTCTCCAATGATCAAGTATAAACCAAATGCTCTTCCATAAAAAATCTTCACTTTTCCAATAAATGGCAATTAAATTAGTATTTAATTAGTTAGTATTTTCAGCTTGATCAATATGTCAAGTTGGGTCAATCTAATAACTAAACACAAAGAGCAATACATACATGGAATGAATATAAATGCACTGTTACGTGATTGTAAGTTCATACCAATTGACCTTGTTACTTGCATTTGACATTGCATTTACGTAATGGGAGATTTTTTTTACCTTTGACATTTTGGAGCCAATCAAGTAGTTTCTTACCCAGAGGGTGGTTACCCCACCTTTGGAATTCTTGAGCAGTGATAGATGGCTCCTCAGCTTACCCCAAGCATACTATTTAGGCAACAGTGTTGATTCTTGCACCTACAAACAGGCAAGCAACTCACTAACTTGGTTGCACAGTGGCTTACCTAACACTAGCAGTTATGGAATTAAATTATTGACATTCACCACTTTAGCAAGACATTCCCAGTCCGGCAACTGCTTCCTCTGATATCTTAGGTTATGCTGACTCAGGTATTTAATTATGCAACAATTATGCATACATAATGTTATTCTTTTTGTTGTGTTTATTTATTGGTTGATAACAATTTTTTCTACTCTTCCTAATGGTGGTCTTAGTTTTGTTACTATTGTCCATTGTCTCCATCAAGTTTTAATGTATTTGTTTTTCATAATTTATTTAGTTCCATTAGTATAATTTCATATTGGGAGAAAAATCTCTCCAACTACTCAATTTTTTAAGTGCTTGCCTTGATACATATACTTCAATAATACCAGCAACAACAGCTTCAACTTTATGAAGATCTACGCTTCCTTACCCCTGATCAAATCTATCAATTCTCTTGTTTTCTTTATCTGGCGCTCTGCCTGGGGGTAACTTCTAAAATACGACCCTCACGCTTCAAGCGACTTTGAAATAGTTGTTCATTATTATCTTCCATTGATGTATCTCTAAAATTTCAATCTCCTTGATGAACTTCTAGATGTGGTAGATCTACTTGACAAACTTTTTCTATATGTTTTCATTGGCTTTCAATGTGCATGCATGGTGAAGGTTTGGTCAAATAGTTGGAAAACAGGATATTATAATTATTTTGATGAAGCAGACTTAGCGGGAACAAAATGATATGTGGTAACTCTGTCAAGGCTTTCATCTCAGATAAGTTCACTGTTATCAAACTTTTTCAGCATTTTCTGTCATCTTACTTTAATTTTATACATTTTGCCATCAAATGTAACTGTTCAAACTTTAAACACCTATCTACTGTGACCTCTAGTTTGGATTATTAGTATACAGACAGTAGATAGTTCCGATCTTAGTAATATGACTGTAGAGACTTGTACCCTAGGGGGTAAGTGTGAACAATATGAGTTCCTTATGACAAGTTATTTATAGAACGTAACAATGAGTGAAGGTAAGAAGGAAAAGAGAAGTAAAGAGTCACAGCTAATTAAATTTTTATTATGCACAATAAATTTGATTAATTTGATGTTCCAATATATATGTTGATATAATTCAGCCACTGCAATTTGAATGCAATGCACTATGCTATGCTGTTATCATGTCTTAAAACTTAGTTACATTCTCATATTCGCATTGCTTCTGTGCTTTGTCTTCAGTAAGGGAAGTAATAAATATTGAAAGCACTTATATTTGTGTGTAATTGCATATTTTGTGTAATTATGTTTAAATTTCTGTATTAAACATCATGTTAGAAATCCTTGTATTTCACGATTTCACATTCTGGAAAAAATAGAGATTAGTGTTTGATTTATATCTATCTGCAAATTTATGGTTTAAGACCCCTCATTTATATGTTTGTTTACCTGTTATTTACTAAAGTAATGAATGAATTATTTTTAATTTTACTGTAATATTCATTACATTCCAGATTATTAAAAAAAAAGTCTGCTCCATTTAAGTGGATGTTAGTGGATGTTACTGATACCACATTGGACATCATTGCGATTAGTCATGTTTCAAGAACATTTTTGTGTTCTCTCATCATCTGCTTATTTGTTTTCCTGTTGGGAAATCGAAAGTTATCATGTTTTAATATTCACATGTTGTTATTGTATGAAATTAAAGAATTTAGCAAAGAATTATCAAGGAAACAAAAATGAATAAGCATTAAATAAGGACATTTTGGATGCAAGATATCTGGAATATTATGCAGTCTAGCCCTGTTTCATCTTTTGTTGTATGAAGTTGTAAAAATGTCAGCAGCAGGAACATACTGTGGACACTATTATATTGAGAAAAATTGTTATGGTGATGATTATATTTGGCTTGGTAGTTGTTTGGAAATTACTGTAAAATTTTAAGTATACTTATTTAAGATCTGAAATCACAGTATTGTAATTTATTTCAAGTTAACAGATGTAGTTGAATATAATTATATCTTTAAAAGATATTATGCCATTATATTTTAACTGAGGTAAGATATATGAGTGTCTATGTGCATTTGCTAGTAAATTTGTTTGTGTATCAAGTGTTTTGGATCTCTTCCAATTTACCATAATTACGTCAAATCCTAGCAGCTGCGATTTAACTGTGATTGTGCATATGGATTAGTGCATTGTGTTCAAGTCATTCATGGCATTATAAGTGTTTTGAAAACAAAAAACATTGCTTGTGATATTTATCACAAAGTATGACTAAGATTTTTATGACATGTAACTATTGAAGAAACAAGGTAGTTCAAACTGAGAAAAACAAAAATCATAAAGTTTGACATTGAAAGAGCAAATTAAATGTCTTTGGCGAGAAACTGTTGTATTAACATATTTCTTGAATCCATGATTTCACAGCTCAAAGTTAAAAGTTATAGGAAGTGTGATTGAAGTTGTTTAGAAAGTTAGAGTACTGAAATGTACGTTGAACATGTAGTTGCTCTTTTCTTGCACTATCTGTTTTCTGTTCATGTAAATGTTTTAGTAACTTGTTAATGCTTTCTGTAGTCCTCTATCTTTTCTGTTGACATAGGGATGGAAGGGATTGAATGTGGGAGATGTTTTTTGATCATTACAATTGGGTTGTGCATTATGTCCTATATAAGGATTAAGGATTTACAAAATTTTCCCAATTTGAAGTTTCCATTTACTTTCCCACAATTTTGAAAAACTGACTGATTAAGCCTTAATCCTATATATTAAGTTTTGCAATGCTTTTATTTGGTGTTGCTGCTAGTATTGCCTTTTCATAACGATTTCGCATTCTTAATGCAAATGGTAGTTTTGCGGTGGATCACCAAGGGTTAAATACTGGATGGGAAAGACTCATCGTTAATACTAACTTGCTAATTTGCAAAATTGTTAATCTTAGAAAATCATTGCTAATGCATAGAGGATTAATTGAACTGTCCGATTTTGTAAACAATCTCATTAATGTGATGTAGATCATTAGCATGCATCTGAATTAAACCATAACCACAGGTCTTGCATATCTCTTAGTAGTTTCGCTGTTCCAACCATAACCATAACGATAGTTCCTCTATATCTCTTTGAAGGTTTTTCTGTTTCAACTGATTATATCGTGATTGTGTTCCATATTGCTCACGGTAATGCTTCAACTGGTCTTGCTACTGGATGTCCTCATTCAACCAATTTATGTCTTTGGTCACTAATAAGCTGTATTCTGTGTTCTCATTTTCAAATGCTTACATTACTCCTTCAAATGCTAAATCTCCATCTCTGTCTCAAGGAAAGGATTGGTTTTAATCGGCACCAGGCCAAGAAAATACTTCAAATCAAATTCTTACCTTTGAGACGCTGCTGCCCTTCCCAAATCTTTCTTGCTTTTTCTCCATGATCCTGCTCAAATTAAAATTCCTGGTGCTACAGTTCCACTGTAGGTTATGAATTTGTTCCTCCTGCCGATTGTGGTGATGTTGCCATTTGTTGGGTCTAAGTTGTCATTGCTGTTGCTGTCATTGTTCCTAACTATCTACTATAATTCATTAAGATAGCCACCAATGAATACTCTTTATATTGCCAAACAACTGTTGTTCATTAAATAAAGACTCTGTTGGCTAAATCACATTTAATTAAAAGCAAGTTTTCACAGCGAATACATTCCTGCTCTTCATAATGATGCATGCTACCTTTTTTGAGAACATCTTCATAAGAATGAGAGCCTCAGATGTGTGGGCCAAATAACAAGAACAAAGTAAGAGCAACCTGAGCCTAAAATCATTTTTTTCACTTTGTGCCTAAATTTAGAAATAAGAACGTGAATTCCCTTACAATTCTCTCATAAATCTGGAATTACATCAAATAATAAAATAAAGTAATGAAGGCTAAAAATTTTATTTGCTTTCATTTTAAACACAAAATATAATATTGCAGTTAAGACACAAAAACAGAAAAATATTGAAAACTGACTGAAGGCAATGAAGCCGAGAATTTTGGCTCTGCAGTGTATATCCATCACCACTCACCTTGGGTTGCTGTTGTATGTTATCTTTGTTGTTGTTCTTGTTCGTCTTCAAATACATTCTTGCTTTGTGTTGTTGTTACTAAAATTAGAAATTTGTATTGTTAACCATATTTTATTATTTACTGGTTTATATTGAAGAAACAGTACCTACTTGCACTCTAAAAAGAAAACAAAATGAAATGAATTCCAACAAAAGTCATTTTATACTGAAGTACAAAGTTGTTATCATAAGCTAGTATGAAATAGAGGTAAAAGAAAACAAATTACTGTATACATGCTTTTTTTTATAAGAATGAAAGGTGAAAATAAGGTGAAAATCACCTTATTTGTCGGAATATCTTAAGAATATTACAAGGGTGAATAAGTATATGTCTATGTTGATCATGAAGTCATAGCCACATTCTAAGAATTCTTCCACATGCTGTGGATTATATTCCATTTAATATAATGTTTCCTTTGCTGATTTTCATATTTTCATATTGCTCATGCTTATCATCACGCTTTCGCATGCCCTCATTTATGTCTTCAGCCACTAGTAAGCGTGTACGCACCTCATCACTAAACGTCTGCACTACTTTAATGGGATAAACTTTCGCGGGGATTAAATTTCGCGGATTTGGGTATCATCTGTGAAATTAAGTCCCAATGGAAATTTGAAAAAGGTTCATCCGCGAAATTAAATCCCTGCGAAAAATTTGAATTTTTTCTTTAATCTGCATAATTTTCAATTTTTTTGATTTTTGTCTATGCAAGGGCACGAAACACTCGAAAAAGGTTGCTTTTTTCTCTGTCAAAACCTCGATATGTTTGTACTAGAATCCTAGGGATCAGAAAGAGTGAAAATAACGAAGCAATAATTTCAAGGCATTTTATCTCATCTTTTTGCTTCTTTAAACAAGTTTTAAAACTTCCTAATCTAGCAAAATTGGTACATTAGATGTCTTAGATGGTTTTTCTGGTTTACTCGGATGCTTTGCTTTGGCAGCAGCATTTGCAAACAATGTTCTGATGTCTCCGTCTCGTCGAGGTCTTTTTGATGGACCAGCAGCTGAATCTTTACTTTTGTTTTTCCTTTTTGGAAGGGTTGGTAGGGAAACTTCAACAGCACATCCTTTGACCAAATAGGATCCGATAATTACTTCTTCTTTTGGTTCAGCATACAGGTTTCATACAAGCTCCCTATTTCTCACAGTTTCAGGCATTCTTACTGTTACTTTGCATGCGATCTCCAGACCACCTTGGACTAAAGGAGAACGTCTATAGTTTTTTTGTTGTAAGGGTAGCTTTCATTGATGCTCCACGATCAAGTAAAAATTTGCTGACTCTGGATATTACCCGTGGTAAATGTCCGACGATTTCACCGTTGTCACTCACTGTTTTGAACACATCAAAAATATTTCCAATCTCGTGCAAACACTGCAAAACCTCTTCCTCCTGAGGGTAGAAATGAAACCCTCGTACTGCAGAAGTGAACTCCGATACCTTTTCAGCGTTGGTCATCTTAGCGCCTTTGTGAACAAGAACCAATAAACACAACACACAACAAGGAATGTTGTTTTTGGCTGTCTGTACAGGGTATTTAAAAAAAAAATGGAATAAAAAATAACAAAGTTGAACAACATACTCCACTCGATACGAATAAGTCTACTATTGTTATGTCGTTTTGATTGGATTGAAATACATTTTTCTCAACTCTCATTGGCTACTTCGAATACAATGAAAGCTACATGTAGCAAACTCCCAAGTGGCAAGTGGAAGCAAGTGGAAATCGGTGAAGTTGACATTAAAAGAATTGAGATAGAATTACAGGAGAAGCAGTCGAAAAGGAGCACTGCATACACTACATACACTCCTGAAGACCCTTACAGTATAGGAAAGTAGGCAAGTGAAAAGGACCAATTGCAGCAGTGAGAAAATTTAACTCGAAATTTCTGAATCTGAAAGAAAGTACTGCTCGTACTATTCGCGGAAAATATGAAGAAAAACTTGTAGTCGAAAATAAAAAAGGAACAAAATTAACTGAGAAATCCATTCCTGTGGAACCACAAGGAAGGCCGCCTCTCTTTGGTCCAATCGATGATATGGTCCAGAAGTATCTTGTATCTGCTAGTGGAGCTGTGCAAATGTCATATCCCGAAGTGTTGCAAAGTCGTCTGCTAAAGCTTTAATGGCTTTAATGGCCCGATTATGTCGGAGATATCGAATCGTCTTCATGGGCTCAATCCTTGCTTAGAAGAATGAAATTCGTTCGTCATAGGGCAACAACGTCGAAGCTGGAAATTCCGGATGGAGCTTTTAAGGAAGCAAAATTACTCTATCTCAACGAGATCGTTTCGAAGGTCGACCGCTACAAAATTCCAGACTCTTTAATCATCAATATCGACCAAACGCCTACGAAACACGTACCCGTCGGTAAATCAACGTTGGCAGCGAAAAATTCTAAATCAGTTTCTGTAGCTGGAAGTTCGGATAAAAGAACAATTTCAGCTACATTTGGAATTGCATACGATAACACTTTTTTGCCAATGCAATTAATTTACGCTGGAACCACAAAGAAATGTCTCCCAAGATTTAAATTCCCTGATGCATTTTGTTTGAGCTTCAATAAGACTCATTACAGCAATTCAGATGAAGCTTGCAAAATCACTGAAGTTCTTAAACCTTACATTGATAAGGTTTTACCACTTGGCCAGAAGGCTCTCGTCATTATGAATGTTTTCACGGGCCAAATGACAAAGGAAGTGTGAGATCTGTATGAGAAAGAAGATATCGAAATTGTCGTGTTCCAGCCAACATGACACACTTGCTTCAGCCCTTGGATTTGACCGTCAAGGTTACGCAAAGAAGCACACACGTAGAAAATTTAAAATTTAAATGAAAATTTAATGATTGGTACACCGCCCAGATAAGCCTACAACTGGATGAAGGCAAATCACTGCAAGATATTACAGTCCCGTTGCAACTTACACGAATCAAACCACTTCAGCTTAATGGATGGTAGATTTGTACAATGATATGACGAAAGAGAGTGGTAAGAGTGGCATTGCCAAACTGGCGTAGAAGGTCTCGAATCGCTCAACCCTTTTCAAGACATCGATCCTTTGGTTGAGGCTACTACTAGTAACGCAGTTTATCAGTTGAATTTAAATTCTATTCCGAACATTACAACTGAGCAATCGAAAGCTTTTTGCACTCCAAGAAGTGAAACAATCGATGAATCAGATGAACAATCAGAATACGAGCCAATGTCTGATGAAGAAAATATTGACTTTAACCGTAATGCTTTTGACACATTCGAGTGACTGTCTATTGATATCGCATTTAATTTCATACTTTTATCTCGCTGTGTTCATATTTTGTATGAATTCTGTTCCGCTTTTTTTCCCTGATGTGCTGTAAAAACTTAGCTCCGCATCATCGAAACGCAACTTCCCTTTTGAGCAATATCTCCTCGCTCTATTTCAAAATACAGTTGAACTCGTGTAATTCGAATCTACAAGGGGTCTAAAAAATTGTTCGCATTACATGAGTTTTCGATTTATAGGAGTTCAAGCTTAATCGGCAGAATTTTGGAAAAAAAACTGACTTAGGGGTGTCTAGACGATACTAAATGGTGTAAAGGCTTTGTGGCAGCCAAATAAATGTACAAAACAAAGTTGCATAGCTTTCAAGTATGTTTATTAGGAACGTGACATATGACATGACAGACATGTTTACATAGGGCTATTAAAAAAGTCCGTTATCGAAGTTTGTTTCATTCTCTCAAGTCTCGCTAGGTTAACTTTTGACGAGACTTTTGAGAGTAAAGGATCCAGTTCCAAATCAGATGTGAACAAGGACAACTTCTGTAGGATTTCAATTGCCTTGTCAACTTCATTTTGTGTTGGTGGAGATATTGGATCGTCGGCTATATCATCCTTGTCGCTGCTAATGTCTTCAGTTTCAACATTGTCCACTGGTCTCATGTATTCGTCAACGATTTCGTCAACAGGCAATGGTTGGGATTGATAGGTCAATACCTCTATGTCGAAATCGACGAGTGTGTCAGCATTGAGGTTTTCAGGGGACAGGTCAGGCCTTGTTTCGCGTAGACGATCCAAGTCCATCACAAGTTCTTCTACAACATTGTCCTCTGATTCGTTAGCACTTGCAACGTCATCGGCTACCTCCCTAAATGGTGTCCTAAATGGATCGTCGACATCATCCATTGCCCCTTTCCTAGATTCTTCTGATATTCCAGACTTCCTGAAGCAAGTGACAATTGCTTTTACAGTGACTTCATCCCAAGCTGCCTTGAGCATTATCATGGCTTCGAGGATTGAGGTTCGGGGCAGTTCGGTACTTTGGTCTAATTCCCTTATTATTTTGCGAATGATAAGGGATCTGTATTTAGCCTTTAAGGACCTGAGAAAGTTAAAGAAAAAACAAATAACATACAACTTAATCATGTTATGGTTATGGTTGAAATATCTCTCGTCAATATGAAATTCAAATCTTATTTTAAAAAGATTTAGAGGGGGTTTGAATTCAATTGCTTCTTTAAAATTTCAATGTACTTTTCTTCTCCCTTGAACAAAATTGTGCAGGAAATTTGCAGGCCTTGTCCATCTCCTAAATTCACCCTCTTTCCAGTGACCGTAATAGTAGCACTGTTCAGTGGATCAGCTCGCATGAAGTAAAATACAGTTTTCGTGTATCGTCCGGTTTTTCCCTTCTTTAAGTGGCCAACAACCTTTCCGTCTTTTACGACAGCAACAGCATACTTATCGATTTCATTTTCTGGTTCTGGTCGTGTTTTTGAATTTTCTCCCAGGACCGGTGTCCAATCTTTCATATAGGCATGATAGCCTTTTATCATCGATTCACACTTAAACTCTCTCAGAATCACCATAGGCATTTCATAACTTAAAGAGAGTTTTTGTCCACATATTTCTATTTTTACTTCCATCTTGATAGAACGTGTACTATCTTCGTCTCGAAGACAATGCAAAGAGAACTTCCACGAAAAAAATGAAGACCTTCTATTGAAAAAAGCAAGAAAAAAACAGAAAATTCTACGGTTGACTCTCTCTAATTCTAATCTGAAGGGAGAGTTTTTGTTAGAGATATTCGAATTTTCAGAAATAATAGAAATATTCGAATAGTAGAGATTAGAATTAGAGAGAGCCAACTGTATTTTCATTTGACGATTGCGAATGATATAGAAAATAAGTCATACCTGATAACACCTTGATCCATTGGCTGTGTACAAGACGTAGTATTTTGTGGTAAAAACTGTAGATTAATGCATTTTAGTCCTGAAACATCTGGGTGTGCTGGGCAGTTGTCAACTACCATGACAATCTTTCTTCCCTCCATTACGAACTTGCGATCAAGCTCACGCAACCATTCCTCAAACAGTTTTCCATCCATCCAGGATTTTTTTTGAGATCGATAACGACAAGGAAGGTTTCTGGCATGTTTAAAACATCTTGGGTTGGCATACTTTCCAATCACAAACATTGGTAATTTTTCACCAAGAGCGTTAGAGGCAGTCATCCCAGTTAACCTTACTTTGCTGTGCTTACCACCTGCACATCGTTTTCCACGAAAATGTAAGGATTTCGATGGTAATGCTTGGTAAAATAGGCCAAATTCATCCGCATTGAAAATGTCCTTTAACTCATACCTAGCTAGGATTGTTGGTAGAGTTGTTTCTTGTCAAGGTGCAGTCATCTTGGTTACTTTTTCTGACTCTCCAGACACCTCTTTGAATGTAATGCCATATTTAAAACAGAACAGCGAATACTT
Organism: Turritopsis dohrnii; assembly: GCA_027922465.2. Taxonomy (NCBI): domain Eukaryota; kingdom Metazoa; phylum Cnidaria; class Hydrozoa; order Anthoathecata; family Oceaniidae; genus Turritopsis; species Turritopsis dohrnii. The sequence continues at coordinate 436,836 of BQMF02000025.1, forward strand.
CAGGATTTCCTACATTTTTATGCTTGAGCTGTAAAATGAGATCAAAGAAACTATCATTTACCTCTCCTTCCAGCCTCTCAGCCACCCGTTTGATGCTGTAAATTTCGTGTAGTCAAATGCTTTAGCGAACTCATGAGCTTTCTCCAGAAGAATAGGTCCATTGATTGGAATGTTGTTGCCACACATTGACTTGAACCATGTCAACAAGGCCTCGTTTAATTTTTCATAAGTACCTGTTTTGATACGTTGGCGTTTTAAGGATGAGTTTTCAAAAGAATCAAAAATCTTTTGTTTATTTTTATTCCAGGTAGCTAATGTACTGCCTGGAATTTGAAACTGATTTGCCACATCTTTATTCGATTTTGCTTTGTCAAGTTCCTTCAAGGCATCATACTTTATTTTCAAAGTAACTTCTTTGTGCTTCCTTTTAGTTGCCATTTCAAACGCATTCTCTAATTACAGAATTCGAAAAGCTTTGAAAAACATCCATGCGTTCGAAATGTGTAGACGATATTCGAATGTCGGAAATTCGAATTACATGATAAAAATATGACCAGGGGACCAAAGAATTTGTTCGAATTACATGAGTATTCGAATTATAGGAGTTCGAATTAAAGGAGTTTCTTTATAAGGTTTTAACAGTAATTTCGGAACGGACTGACACATTTGTTCGATTTAAATGAGTTTTCGAATTATAGGAGTTCGAATTACATGAGTTCAACTGTAGATGACTCTATTATTCGAATTAAAAAAAAATTTTCATTTTTACCCTGATTCGCGAAGTTAATTCCCGCAAAATCTTTAAATTTTGCGAATGAGCTCAACCGCGGAATTTAATCCCCGCGAAAGTTTATCCCATTAAAGTACATTCTCCTGCCTTGTTATCCTATCCTCACGTGCAAGACATTTTTCCTTCAACCGCTCAATCTCTATTTCTGCCTCAATGATGGCATGAGTTAAATTATCCACCAGCTCATTTAAATACCTGACATCAAATTCAACCCTTTCGATACGATGTTGTTGCTGTTGTTGTAGTTGTTGTATCTGTTGTAGTGGTCTGTCTTCTACATCCGGATCCTTCAGGGTCTTCGGTGTACATCCATCGCCACTTGCTGCGGGTTGTTGTTGTTGTTGTTGTTGCTATTAGTGTTCAGATTACTGAAAATAGAAATTTGTATTGTGACCCATGTAGTATCTCTCCCTCCAAACTTTGTCCCTGGGATTGTTGGTTTTAATCAACCCTGCTATTTTGTCACAGATGGCGTTGTGAACACACCGTTAGTACTCGCCTCCGTAGGACCTATAGTACTATAGGTGTGTTCTTTAGTGTTCTTTAATAGTACTTTTTGTTCTAAGAGTAATATTAACTTTTCTAAAAAATTTTAACCCCCATAAAATTATGGTCTAAATTGTTCTACATGTTCTACTGATTCAAAATCACCCTACTTTTATGTTTGTGCAACGCCTATTTCGGCCGCTAGGCGGGATTTTCCGTTTTTACGGCATTTTTGGCTTATTTTCTAGCATTTTTAAATCGTTATTACGCAAAGGCGATTGGGTCAAAAGTGTTCATGTTTGAAATCCTAAACGTATGGTCAGAGTTACATAAGTATCAAAAAATTCAATTAGATTAAAACAAAAATGACGTCATAATCACGTGACAAAATGTGCTATACAGGCAAAAATTCAATACTTTAGCAGTTACTATCTCAAAAATGAGTAAAGTTCTTAACTTGAAATTGCACATATTAAAAGTAAGTACTGAAAGTTACCATTTCTGAAATTTTGATACACTTTATTAAAAAAATGACGTCACAATCACGTGACAAAATGTGCTTTAGGAAGAAATATTCACTAGTTTATGAGCTATTTTTTCGAAATCTATTGAAGCCTTAAAGCCAATATTACATATACTATTAGTAAATACTAAAAATAATCACTTCTAAAAATTTCATAGTTTCTACCTAAATGATGACATCAAAATCAAGTGACAAAATGTGCTATACAGGCAAAAATTCAATATTTTTGGAGTTGATATCTCAATAGTGTCTAAAGTTCTTAACTTCAAATTGCACATACTAAAAGTAAGTACTGAATTTAACTATTTCTAAAATTTGATAGATTTTATTCAAAAAATGACGTCATAATCACGTGACAAAATGTGCTTTGCAGACAAAGAATTCAACAGTTAGAATACCTTATCGGGGAAAAAAAAGTCGGGGGTAAGTGACTAATTTTTTGGGCTAGTGACTAAAATTTTCCCCGACCAAATTTTCCCCCGACTTTTCAACACCCGTCCAAAAATTTCACCCGATTTTTCATTTCCCCGTCCAAAAATTTTCCCCGGTTTTTTTACTCCCGCCCAAAACATTTCCCCGATTTTTTAGTCCCCGACCGAAACTTTTCCCCGATTTTTGATAATCTCAAGTAGAGTCTATCTATCGATTTTCGACTGGAATTATGACGGTCAAGCAAAGGAAGGGGAATCGAATGAAGTTGAATCAGTCAATGAGGACGATACAGATTTTTCTGTTACGATTAAGGGAAACAAAATTGATGTCAGTGAAAATAAAATGGATGTCAGTGAAGATATAATTGATGTTTGTGAAAGCAATATGGATGCCAGTGATGAAAATAATGACGATCAAACCTCAAAAACTGTTATTGTATTAGATTGAACTCTTAATTAGTTATTTTGTAATATAATTTTTAGTTCAAATTGAAAGTGTCGACAAAAATTGTGTTCCATTTTCTACTTGTATTGCAAATTTTGGTCAGGGAAAAGTGACTTATTTAGAAATTTTAGTCGGGAAAAAGCGACTAATTTCGAAATTTTAGTCGGGGAAAAGCGACTAATTTCGAAATTTTGGTCGGGGAAAAGTGACTAAAATTTCTCGAGGTGACTAAATTTTTCCCCGACCAAAATTTTCCCCGACTAAAATAAATCCCGACTTTTTTTTCCCCGATAAGGTAACAAAGTTTCAAGATTTCTGTAATTTAAGGATAGTCATCACCCCTGTAATAAAAAAAAAAAATCATATTTTTTTTTATTTCATAAAAGGATAAAGCTTTCAGAGAGCTTTCTGAAAATGTATATATGATGCTATAAAAATTTATCATTTGGTACAATATTTTAAATTTAGTGGTATTTCATTTCATGCTTATTGCAATTTGTTTACAGAACCTATTCAGCATGTTTACAAGAACTATGTTCTCTTTTAATAGTAGACTTATTAATTATTCATGTAAAGCAAATAACAGCTATTGTTTCTTTTGTAAAGTGGTTTATTAAACTGATCATAAAATGGAATTTCTTTGGAAGACGTTTTCTCGATAAGTATTTTTGCGTTACTTATCTGTCTTTAAATACCTCCAAAAACCCCTACGATGGAGGTATCGTTACATAGTTTTTTGCAATTGAAAGAATAGGTTTATGAGAACGAAACGTTACTACAATTTTTTCTTTAAGCAAATATTCGCTCTGCGATGAAGGGAGAAAGTCAAGGAAAGGCTATTTTAATGAGTGTTTTTCGTAAATCTTTTATTTCATCAGAACTAGGACTTGTTTAGAAAAACTGTAGTAACTTATTAAATATTTTTTAAAGGGTCCGTGGAGCTCCTAGAAATTAAGCCTTTTCAAAATGCCCTTATCCGCAATAACTTTTTAAAACTAAATATATTGAAAATAAAATTATATTCATTTGATCGGGAATTTTATAAGGTTTTCAAAAATATATACTTTGTTAATGAAAAAATAACCACATCAAACGTTATGGACCCAAAACTGAAAACATGCAGCAAGGGGTGATGACTATCCTTAAATTTGTAATATATTATCTAGAAAAGATTACATAATTGGCTTAGAGTGTTCCACTTTCAACCTTAACAACGTGCTGACATTGTCAATCGATTTGACGCATGAGATTGTAATATAACCAACTCCTGCCGTTGCATACTCTTGATCAAACACCAACGTCACATGTGGAAGCGTTTGGCCCTCGATTTTGTGTACCGTTGTAGCGTAAGCTGGCTGTATCGGATAGTACATCTCCTTTGTTTCTTTGTTCAGGACAGGGAAGATTGGTACGATCTTTGTTCCACAGTCGAGATATATTGTTTTCCTTTCAAACCTGCAGAATTTCCCCACCTGGCCGTTAACGTAGCCACTGCTTTTACACCTGATAAGATAAAGGAATTAGTATGATGCTGCACTTAGAATCTCTTTCAACGGTGATGTGGAACAATGCGTGGATGGTTTCACGCGTGACTTCCTTGTGTAACTGCCGGTATGTTGTTGCAAGTTTTGTGGTGGGACAAGCCACAACCACGTTTCTTTCATTTTCAACACAAAACCAAATGGTAGCATTTACTAGGAAGCTTTTGCCACACTCAGCCTCACCAAATACAGCTACCATTCGATTTCGTGAAGAATAACTTTCGCCACTTGCATTTTAAAGTTCCGCCTTACACTGCACTGCTCCAGCGAAATACCTTATCAGCTCGGGAATTTCTTCTGCATCTCCTGGGTGAAGCAAGTCGTTCACCACGTTGAACGGTACATGTACCAAGCAGTGTTGAAAGAAATACACTGGATTGAAATAGCTACAAAACTTTACACCAACCAAGACGGAAACATCTTTCAAGTACTTTGTAGCAATGTTAGAATTAGTATGATGACTTCGCAAGATTTGCAACAGTGATAGGTCCACGTCGTGTCGGGTTCGATTCATGTACATCACCACGTGCTGAAAAACACCAACTTCGAGCCGCTGTGTCAACCAGGGGTGGCGATTTCCGAATTCTGTGAAACCCTAACTCGCAACCATGAATATGTGATGGAAAATCAAGAGTGTTTGAAATATCTAGATCGCTTTGATAACCACATCGACCCATATATAGACTCAATGAAGGTCCTGGACAACAATGATACAAAAACAGGTGCCTTTTATTATTTATTTTGTTTATGTTGAGTCCTATGTTACAGAGTTGGATTAAAATTCAATTTATTACTTTTGAAATTTAATTTCCTTTCAAATATCGACAATAAATCCTTGTTTATATTTTGCCAATCTGTCTGCTTGTATTAACACATAAATATAATGGAGATAGGATACTATTTCAATGTTCATGTACCAGGCAAAACTTTCAATAAATGTTACATTGTAAGTGCATTAGTTATAGCTAAATTTTCGCATTAATGTGCGCTAGCTTTCTATGATCATTATAATCGCAAATTTATTTTTCCACTTTTCTTAATTATATGTTAGAAAACATTGGAAAGGCTCTGAAGAAAATAAGAAAGCTACTCCTCGAAGAACATGGATTTGTTGACGTCTTTGCGATTTCGAAGTGCATCCAGAAACTTCGACAACCAAGACCAAGAAACGTGCAAGGGTGGTTTCTGATGATGATCGCACGATCTGCTTGCCAGGAAACATGACAAGGTTAAACAAAATTTTGCCGGAGATCAAGCTTAAAAAGGAACACCGTCAGTTTAAAAATCCATTAGAGGACACTCTTCCGTGGACGTTTCAAAATACTCCTTTTAAAACTATACAGTATGAAAATCTTTATGTTGTTTGTACCTGAACTTCATAATAAAAACTTTTACTTGGCCATGCGAAATAATAATAATATCTGTGTTTCCTTTTTATCGTCAGCTTGATAGTATACAAATTTTAGAATCATACAATATTATAAATTCGACTAGTCAATTAAAAAAGTGGTCATCTATTGATTAATAAAATGGGTATAAGCTGATGAGGAAGATGAGCTGTGCTTCAAGATTCCAGAGCTTTATAAAAACAGGATAGCTTACCTAGGAACATGAAATAGAAAATTGTATTATATTTAGAAAAAGACTAATAGAAACCTTACGCATTTTTTTAAATCGATGTAAGCATACCGTTTTTGTAGTCGTTCATATCTGATTTGAAGCATCAAAAACTGCTTATTTATCACGAATAACTACTAAGAGTATTAGTTTCACGTAGATTATCAGTTTGGATCATAAATGTTCTTGATTCATTTAAGTTTTACAGCCGTACTACAACCTCTTCTATATCCATATATTCAACAAAGAAACTTTAACAGATCTACGCATGCTTCTTCGCTTCCATTTTTAAAACAACTACGGAAAACGTAAGAACGTTGCATAAGACTGACATGAAACAACATTTCTACCTTGACATCTGCGATTTAGCCATATGTTAATTATTCCTTTCACTAGAGCTTATATTTTACACTTTTAGAGTCTTTTCAAGCAAAGTACTTGTATACAATGAATATAGTGTGAGTTTAGACTGTTAAATCATAAAAAGAATGTAAGTTGGGAACATTAATGATTTGAGTGGCTATTTCCCATCGACAAAAATTGGTCTAGGTTTGGACAGTGAAAAAAAAACAAAACAAAAAAAACAAAACAAGATGCCCTACCGGGCAGAAGTATTCCTGCGGATGACTGTAAGACTTTCTGGAGCCTTTTCAGAAAGAAATGAGTGTTAGTTCACGCTTTAAAACCATATGCATAATGCGGAATGATGTTTGCAGTATTTTACATTTTACCTTTTAGCTACGATAACTATTAAACTTTGTTGTTTCATATAAAACTTTAGTCTTGCATCAATTTAGAGATTTTTTTAAAAAGATTTCCATTCGAAGTTGCACTCCCTAAAGCATCTTCAAGAAGCAATTAACTAATTAAAAGATTATCGCGTTAAGAATAATCTGTGCTTTAAAAGGTGAATGTTTGTTCACGGTTTAAAACAATATGCATAATGTGGTATGATGTTCTTTGTGTTTTACAGTTTATCTTGTAGCTGTGAAAGAAGTAATATTTGTTATTTCATATAAAACTGCACTGTTTTGCATCATTTAGAGATTTTTTCAAAAAGTTTTTTATTCATAGTTATATTCCCTAAAGCGTCTTCAAAAAGTAATTAAGTAATGAAAACTTTGTCACATTAAGTTTTGAAGGGAAAATCTGTGGCGTAAATAGTAATAACTTTGATTTCATTTAATTACATTCCCGAGAGCATTATAAAAGTTAAGAGACTTTGAAAAATTTTGCCGGAGATCAGGCTTAAAAAGGAACACCGTCAGTTTAAAAATCCATTAGAGAACACTCTTCCTTGGACGTTTCAAAATACTCCTTTTAAAACTATACAGTATGAAAATCTTTATGTTGTTTGTACCTGAACTTCATAATAAAAACTTTTACTTGGCCATGCGAAATAATGAAAATATCTGTGTTTCCTTTTTATCGTCAGCTTGATAGTATACAAATTTTAGAATCATACAATATTTTAAATTCGACTAGTCAATTAAAAAAGTGGTCATCAAATGATAAATAAAACAGGTAGAAGTTGATGAGGAAGATGAGCTGTGCTTCAAGATTCCAGAGATTTATAAAAACAGGGTAGCTTATCTAGGAACATGAATTAAAAAATTGTATTATATTTAGAAAGACTAATAGAAACCTTACGCATTAAATCGATATAAACATACCCTATTGGTAGTCGTTCATGTCTGTTTTGAAGCATCAAGAGCTGGTTATTTATCAAGAATGACTACTAAGAATATTAGTTTCACGTAGATTACCAGTTTGGATCATAAATGTTCTTGATTCTTTTAAGTTTTACAGCCGTACTACAACCTCTTCTATATCCATATATTCAACAAAGAAACTTTCACAGATCTACGCATGCTTCTTCGCTTCCATTTTTAAAACAACTACGGAAAACGTAAGAACGTTGCATAAGACTGACATGAAACAACATTTCTACCTTGACATCTGCGATTTAGCCATATGTTAATTATTCCTTTCACTAGAGCTTATATTTTACACTTTTAGAGTCTTTTCAAGCAAAGTACTTGTATACAATGAATATAGTGTGAGTTTAGACTGTTAAATCATAAAAAGAATGTAAGTTGGGAACATTAATGATTTGAGTGGCTATTTCCCATCGACAAAAATTGGTCTAGGTTTGGACAGTGAAAAAAACAAAAAAAACAAAAAAAACAAGATGCCCTTACGGGCAGAAGGATTTCTGCAAAATCAGCTGAAGTATGAAAATGGAAGACTAACAATAACATTCTTGAAACTTGAAAGATTTTGAATGATTGAACAATACAATACAACATTGACTGCTGCTCAGTGTAGACTGCACACAGCAGGTGGGGATTGTGACACACAAATTAAAATGAGATTTGTTATTGAAATTTTGAAGTTAAATATGTTCAAACAGCTGGCCAAAGGTGTGCTACCTGTGAAAATTTTCATGAATAAATGATTTGAAATTATATGTTGACTCTTTTGAATGTTTGAATGAGAGTGAGAAATGTAAAAAGTACTCTTATATATAATTACATAAACAATACACAAATTACATATAAAAGATACGCATGACATAACAATCAACCCAAAATGACCTAATTTAATCTAACACAATAGAAGAAAAGTTTATAAAAATTCTTTTAGAAATTCGAAAAGGTTGAATGATCTTTACAAGGCATGCCGAAAGTGTAATTGATACTATGTAAAACTTTATTGCATATACATCTGAATGACATGAAACATTGTTTATTTTGGATATACAACATACGATTAAGTTTATATTGATCTTTTCTGATATCACAATGATTACGTATGAAAATCTTGTAATATGCTTTAAACATTTGATATGTATATACTTCCAATCTTCTTAATTACATACAAACAGAATTCCCAATGTTGCAAATACAAAAAAATAATCAAAGATCTTGATCATTAAAAGTATATATGCTCTATAAATTTATACCAAAATTTACCAAAATTTTGTATTGTGTTACTAATAGTACAGTATTTTGAATTTATATGCAGAACATTTCAATTTGCCAGGATGATGATCAGGGCTACATTATTACAAAACAAAATGCGATTATAGAAAAAAAAACAACAAACAAATCAACAAACATAACATAATAATAAATACGTATTTTATACTGACGCTCGATCCACACACAAGCCACATACAAACAGGAATAAATTCACAACAGATAACATGAGCAAATAAAAACGTTCAACTACAAAGAAACATATCAACTGTGACTAACAATACAATACGACATTAACACTACATACACGTCCACACAGCACGTAAAAATTGAACACAACGTAATTGTTCATTAACAATCGTGATTAGGAAGATCATTCGTAAATGGGGGCATTGTCAGTATATCTTAGCTAAACAATCATCAAGCAAAAGTGGTGCAGAGCAGACAACCAATACGTAATGTTGAAGCTGAGGAGAAAAAGGTGTTAAAGTATTACAACCCAAACAAGAAACAAAAAAATTCTTTCATATCTAGAAAGGCTTAAACATTGAAACATTTTCCCCTAATACAAACACATAGCTCTTTGACTCAAAACTTCTTAAGTTGCAACTTTTTAGTTAGAAAAGAATTATCACACTACAGTTATTATACGTACTCCCCAGAGCTTCATGAAAGCATAATTGACACTACAAAAACTTTAAACTATATATACCACCAGACGTATATTTATTAACATCTGAATGAAAAATACTTACTTTATTTTGGAATAAAGTATACAGAATAATGTTAAGTGTACATTGATCATTTCTGATTTCAAAGTAATTACGTGAGTATATCATATACATACTTCAAACATTAAAGATTGCTATCAATCTTCCTAATTACCAATGGACTAATTGCAAACAAAAAAGTAAACACAAATTTTGATCATGAAAAATACAAAACTGAAAGTTGAATGTTTTTTACAGATGTGAAGTGTTTCGAATTATATATCAAAATTAGGAAGGCTGTCCATAATTAGAGACATTGATAACCTAAAAACTACTGATCACCGACAAAAAACAATACTGCACTTCAAAGCATTATACAAGCACATAAGCTTAAAATATAGCTAGAGTGAAACATTAGCTAAAGATATAAAAAGTGATGCTGAGCAGGCAGACATTTGGAGCTGAGATGGAACTTAAGCTGAGCTGTACGCATCCTGAGCTTAAAGAACATTACAGCCCACATTTGAAACGAACATTGATCTTTTTTTAGAAAAAATCTCAGACATTAGTCACAAAAACAAAACATACCTTTTCATTCTATTTATAAAACGAAACGAAAAATCTCCATTGAATCATAATAATATAATGTAAGATAATAATAAATTACTGCTACAAATTTTATTCTTCGTCTTCAGTTTTGGAAATGTGCTTCTAATTATACTGACTAAAGCTGCTTTGGGATCCTTTTGGTTGGTTATTTGTTGTGAGTTTCTTCTTCGACTGAAATGCGTGACTTTGACTTTGGCTCCGTGTAAACATTCGCACGAGATTTCAAAAAACCGCTAGGTTTGGACAGCAGAAAAAAAAAAGAAAAACAAAGCCGGTTTTAAAGTATTTCTTGCTTTCGCAGAAATCCAACAAAACACGAACGGTTTCAAAGTATTCCTTGCTTACGCAGGAATACAAAAAACACGAACGGTTTCAAAGTATTCCTTGCTTACGCAGGAATACAAAAAAACACGAACGGTTTCAAAGTATTCCTTGCTTACGCAGGAATACAAAAAAAAGAAACAGGAACGGTTTCAAAGTATTCCTTGCTTACGCAGGAATACAATAATTAAGTAGGCAAAATATTCTGTAGGACTAGGTACTAAAATGTTCTAACGCGATTAAAAAGTTTTATAAAAATAGAAGATATAACTTACAATTCCATGCATAGTCGCAGAGAACGGTGCTGTATAAGGGAGTTATGTAAAGGGGAGATGGTACCAACGCAGTAAGGGCCGGGACAGGGTGGGAAGAGACTTTCAAGAAATTTAAAGAATGGGTTTACCTCCCATTTTGGGCTGCATTCCCAAGCAACCCGACTCATAGAATGCACATCGTGAACGGTGCGCCGTGCCACGTACGGGATTGTCACCCTCTAGGATGTGCTGTTCCAAGCAACTTGAGCACGACACATCCGCCTTAAAGAGGCTTCTCGAGACTACAATTCGAGACTACAATTTGCTGTTGCAAACAACAGAGATTTTAAGTTTGAGCTGTTCCTGCTTCACTCGCCGTTACTAGGGGAATCCTTGTTAGTTTCTTTTCCTCCGCTTATTAATATGCTTAAATTCAGCAGGTAGTCTTGTCTGATCTGTGGTCAAAGTTGGAATGTTTTCCTTCCTACACGTTGGTGTGGGGAAAGAACAAGTGCGAACCCATATTGTAATGAACTACTTAGCACTACTGTAGAGGACAGAAGCAAGTTGAGCCTTCCCAGCGAGCGTAAGAAATGTTCGCTACACGGGTTCAGGTACATGCAGAGACGAAGTGTTAGTTCGATCTCCGTAGTCCACACCGGAGTGTGTAGATTTGAACATGACACTCAGACAGGCATGGTCCCTGGGTATCCAGAGAGCGCAATTTGCGTTCAAAGATTCGATGATTCACTGAATTCTGCAATTCACACTACTTATTGCAACTGGCTACGTTCTTCATTGATGCACGAGCCAAGAGATCCACCGTTAGAAGTTGTTCTTGATTAAGAGATTCTTTCAAGTAAGTTAATACTTGAAGACTGGTAATACAAGTGTGTGTTAAAATTCACAAAGAGGTTTCGCGTGGGAGGCCGATCGTGATCATTCAAAGCTTGTTATCAGACAAGCTACCTCGCAACGCTCGTTATAGGTTCGCAGTGGTTTCTCAGTAAGAGATTCGGTAATGATCCTTCCGCAGGTTCACCTACGGAAACCTTGTTACGACTTTTACTAAATGATCTAAATGATCAAGTTTGATCAACTTTTCGGCATTCCGTCACAGCCGTGAAGCCGCAATGGCGTCAATCCGAAGATCTCACTAAACCATTCAATCGGTAGTAGCGACGAGCGGTGTGTACAAAGGGCAGGGACGTAGTCAACACGAGCTGATGACTCGCGCTTACTAGGAATTCCTCGTTCATGATCAATAATTGCAATGATCAATCCCCATCACGTCGGACTTTCAAAAGATTACCCAAACCTTTTGGTTAAGGTTAAGACTCGCTGAATCCGACAGTGTAGCGCGCGTGCGGCCCAGAACATCTAAGGGCATCACAGACCTGTTATTGCCTTTCTGACTTTGGTTAAACACCAACAGCCCCTCTAAGAAGTCAGTCACGATTCTGGAATCATGTGACTATTTAGCCGGTTAAGGTCTCGTTCGTTAACGGAATTAACCAGACAAATCACTCCACCAACTAAGAACTGGCCATGCACCACCACCCATAGAATCAAGAAAGGGCTCTCAACCTGTCAATCCTTACTATGTCTGGACCTGGTGAGTTTTCCCGTGTTGAGTCAAATTAAGCCGTAGGCTCCACTCTTGGTGGTGCCCTTCCGTCAATTCCTTTATTTATTTTTTTTTTTTATTTTTTTTTTTATTTCTCTCTTTCGATAGTTACAATGTTTCTTCTTTCTTCTTGTCTTTGTTGTCTTCCTATTCGTGCTTTAAGTGGGCCTTTAGTACTTTGCTGCTGTCACTATTTACTGTCATCTGTAGGTGTTCGATTGTTCTTTGTGTTATTCCTAGTTTCTTCAAGTTGTTTCTGCTATTCTTTGTGATTGTGCCCATACTTCCGATGACTACTCCAATTACTTCTCATTTCTGGCTTTTCGTTTTCTCCTTCGCGGTTTGGACGAGTCTTTGGTACTTGGAATCCTTTTCTTCTGCGGCTTTCTTCAGGTGTTCTTCTCCTCTTTCGTAGGCGATTCTTACATCTATGATTTTGCACTGTCCGTCTTTACTGGCTACTATGTCTGGTTTCAGGAGTTGATAGTCGGCTCTCCATACCTTTTCTTGGACAACATTCCAGTTTTTTCCTCTGAGCTCTTTAGCGAATTTGTTGCAGATGTTGTTATGCCTTTTGCTGTACGTGTCCCAGGTGTTTAGGGCACGTGTTAAGGATCTGTCTCTGCACCGCTCCGACACTGTCTGCATTTCACATCGTTAGTTCTTTTCCCTATTGCTGTGTTTGTCTTCGTCGGGAGGGTTCCGCTCATTGCTTTTATAGCCAAGATCTTACTCTCACTCTTGACATTTCCTGTCCTCCACAGCCAATCTCTTGGTACCACGTTTGACTCTGTCATGCAGTGGAGGGCGTTGCCGTTCAACTGGGTCTTGCGTTTCTCTACGTACTCGCTCTCGATGTCTTTAGCTTCCTTTCCTGCTGTTCTTGATGTTGCCAATTCTCTACTCATTTGATCGTCCATTAGGCTAGCCGTTGCTATCGTAACAGGGTCAGTCGCTTTTCATCATCTTGTTGAAGGCGTTTCTTCGGATGATAGGTACACTTTTATTCAACTCGCGGATGTTAAGTCCGTTCTTGCCGTGCACATAGTTGTTCGGCGTCCATGATGGTAGGTTCAGGATGGACTTTACCCATGTTCTAATATCTCGGGTTAACTTCATCATTTTACTGTTAGATGCTCCTGCCAGTCGCAGCGTATGGAGCATCTTCGATATTACTTGGGTTCGCAGGATGTCGATTTTCTGTTCCGGTTTTAACTCGCATTGCGCGAGACAGCTCTCTCCATTCTGCCCATTCTTTCGTTGGGAGCTCGATATTGCCGTTGGGTGTAATTCGGCAGCCTAGATATTTAACTAAGTTGTCATAGGACATGGCTGGTATGGGGTTGTCTTTCCACCATCTGTGCGCTCTAGTTACCACCTTCATCCACTTTTTGTCTTTCACCGGGAGGAGTCGCAGGGAGTAGCATTTCTTCACGTTAACTGTCAGCGATTTCCTGTCGAAGAACTCTTCTGTGGTCTTTAGCAATCTCTCCATTCCTCCCTGGGAGTCACTCGCCATTATTAAGTCATCCACAAATGCCATGCATGGTACTTTGACATCGTTGGAGATCCTTGCACCGCATTCCTTCTCCAGTTTTTCAAGCAGTTCATCTAGTATCAAGTTGAATAACAGGGGACTCCGGGGACATCCCTGTTTCACTCCAGACTTGATCGCAATTTTCCTGGTTGATGCCTTTCCATTTGTGATGATCGTTGCTGTGGAGGTATAGAGGTCTTTTATAACACCGATCACTTCTCTTGGTGTTTCTTTCCTTTCTAGCGCTTTCAGTATGGAGTCGTGTAGTACGGTATCGAAGGCCTGGGACAGGTCAATAAATACCAGGTTGAGATCTTTCTTTGTCCGATGTTTGGCCCTCAGCAGCTGTTTGAGGAGGTTCAGGTTCTCGAACGACCCATCCACGGGTACAAATGCTTTTTGGCGGTTATTCAGAGTGATGTGCTTTCTCAGTCGTTTGTCCCATATGTTAGCGTAGATTCTATTTAACATATTGCCAATTGTAATTGGTCGCCAGTTGTTCACATCCCTCCTTTCGCCGCCCTTATGCAGAAGGGTGGTACGATTCGCCTTTTCGTTTTCCGGGACTCCTGTCACGTACCATTTGTTTATGATCACAGCCACATTCTCATATCCGATCTTTTTCAAGTCCGTTATAGTCCAACCGTCAGGACCAGCTGCGGTATTCCTATTCGTACTTGTAACTGCTTCCTTCATATCCGATGTGGTAATGACTCCATAGGCCTCACTGGTAGTAGGTGGTATGTTGCAGTGAGTATTGGACGTGTCAGTGTCTGCTCTACTTTACATCCTCTTGATGTAGGTTGATTCAATGTCTTTTATATCTGGTGTGGCTTCATCTGCGTTACCGTAATTGTATTTTACCGTAGGGATGTTGTTTACGGTCTCCTTTCTCGCCTTTTTGAGATCCTTTTGCAGTTTCTTGTATCGCGCCTTTTTTCTTGTATTTCTGGTTGATGGAGAGGGAGGTGTTATGGCGGTCCTGGCTTTTCCCGATCTCTGCTCTTTATGGCAGAGAATGTCTTTTATTTCGTTCCAGGATCTCTTGCCGGCTACATAGTCTCCTATGGCGTTTTCTCTCTCCGATCCGTTAATGTTTAAGGATACAAGGTACTCTGCCGTCGCGGTTTTCCCATTGTATCTATCCTCTTCCGGTCTTTCATTTGGGCTGTCAGTATCCATGTCGTCGTTACCATCCTGTGTACCCCTCTGCAGCTTTTCGAATACTGCAGAGAAGGTACCTTTATATCTGGCTGATTGCCGAATCTTGCGAATTGCCTCTTTCGTTCGCATTAGGTGTAATATCGCTAGCGAAATGTTGGGGTATTTCAGCCCAGGCATTATAACTTTGGTGATTTCTAGTTCGGCAAGCGTTGTTAGTTCGGCTTCGTCCTAGGCAAAGACTCTCTTTTCTTTGGCAGCCTCATTGTGTTCACTCCTATGTTTGGCGGACATGTGTACACCAAGACCAATCCTACTGTCGAAACTCGCATTGCATAATTGACACTGGTGTTCTTTTGTTTCACGGACAGGCGTCCCTTTACAGTATCGTTTGTGGCTTCCCACACTTTTCGGGTTCCACGATTGGTACGTAGCACAGATATTGCATCGGAATCTGGCCTTCCTTTTGTGGATATCCCACAGATGCTCTGAAACTTTTGAGCTGTTGGCGAATAATTTACAGCATGTTGGACATTCCCACTCATTGCTCAATGCGTGCTTAACGAGCACGTCTTCTTCATAGGGTGACTCAGCGTCTATCACTCCGTCTTTGTCACGGAGTTCGTCGTTTGTGGTCGAAACATTCTGATTTGACGCCATATTGTCGTGGTGAGGCACCGGATCAGTGCGTTACCACGTAACCCCGGCGGAAATTCCTCGTTACAAGACTGATTGACCGTAGTCTAAGGTTCGGTTTCTAACAAAGATTTAGCCTGAGATCAGAGAACTCAGTTACCGGTTGCAGGGACGTGGAGCCACTCTGCTAGGTATTGCTTAAAAATATTTTCTTTCAGTTTGCAACCATACTTCCCCCGGAATCCAAAAACTTTGGTTTCCCGTAAGGTGCCAAGGGGGTTGTACAATAACGCCCGCTGATCCCTAGTCGACATCGTTTATGGTTAGAACTAGGACGGTATCTGATCGTCTTCGATCCTCTAACTTTCGTTCTTGATTAATGAAAACACTCTTGGCAAGTGCTTTCGCAGTTGTTCGTCTTTCGTAAATCCAAGAATTTCACCTCTGACAACGAAATACGGATGCCCCCAATACACGGGTTGCAAAATAAGCGCATCTCCATAGAAACAACTCCATGTGAATTTAGCACAACTTTAGTAAACTTTCAATGTAAAATCTGTGGTGAAAGGATGTAGTAATGGTTCTTACAGACTTGGAACATAATTGATTCAATACGAAAAACATTAAATGATGGAAATAAATTCTTAGTTCGGTGTTGTTAAAACTTTTGAATGAACGTGCAAAATACATAAGAAAATTGATATCAATGATGTTTTGTTTTTGTGTGTTGATATAACAATGTTGTTACTGGTTGTTAATGATGATTGGTGATTAAATGCAGCAAAACATTGAAGCCGTGATTTCAATGGAAAGGCGAAAATTTATTATTAGTAGCCAAGCTGAAGATTTTTTTTTATTGATATAGCCCAAATACGACTGAACTGAAAGTGAACTGGAAAGCACATGGATGTATAGTACAGCCATAAAGGAAACCTTTTTATGTGGTGTGGAGAACAACCAGTTCAACCAGTTTTGTAAATTCAAAGAGTATACATTACAAAAACTAGAAGTAAAAACGTGATGTCGTATGCAATAAGATGTTCAGAGTACCAATTACGTATAATATTTTAAAACGCAGGACTGTGATGCATAACTTGTGAAAGAATCCGGTCGAGTGTGCTTCCCTGGATAGTCATTTACTCTGACAACAGAAACATAATTTACTATGGATTTATTTCATGATCACGTATTACTGTTTTGATATACTGTATAGATATGTTTTGTAAAAATTAGTAATACTGTCAATTTTTGTTGTACAAACATGGAACATAAATCAAAACACAATCCAAAGCCAAAACACGAATTTCTACTTTCAGCTTTGTAGTGATTTAGTTATAGATGTGTATTTTCACTACCAAATTCTGTTGTTTTTTTCCACGAAGGTCATTTTAATCAGATAATAGATATTGAAGATATTCTTCAGGGCCTAAAGTTCCTGACAATTTTCTGATGTGCAGGACAAAATATTGAGTTAAAAATCAAAAATGAAACTTATTCTCTTTTTAATAAACATTGAGTATGAATAATCTTTTTTTGAATAGAGATGTCTGAATTTAATTTTAAAAATTATCACTAAGGACATCTCTTTTTTGAAAATGAATTTTCTGTCCTAATTTGAAATGTTACGTATTATATACCACTTGTTAGTAGATATTTTGATTTCTTTAATTGTTGTCTACTGCAAAGTGTTTTTAATACTAAAGTATATTAGTATTAAAATTAGGTTTGACAATTTTCTTTTGTAAACCTGTATTATACAAAATGTGATTGTATAATGTAAACTAATTTTATCCAAGTTATGAAAAGCAAGTGTTCTGTTGAATTATATTGTTTCCTTTGTTTTTATGGTTTATAAGCCTGTCCTTTAACTTGTCTTCTGCAGGAATATAGATCATTATGTTTATTATGATGTAATTCTTTGCACATTGATGCGGTTATTGATATTCAGTTGTGTAAGAGGAAATATTAGTCGCATTTAGGTCTTTTAATTTTTAACTATGTCCATAGTAACTTCTCAGTCACTTTATATCACTTTTATATTACCTTTTATCAATGTACCCATAATAATTGATAAAATGTTCACAACTTTGGGGAAATATATACAGTGGAATTTTTGTGAATCTTGTTTGATAATCCTGTTTTGAACGATCCACTTTTTGATTTCTATCTCAAGGTAAGGTATTGAATTAATGCTATTTTGCTGAATAACTTAAAATACTCGATGAAAAGCTCAGTTTCAAGAGCCAAAGGCTCGGTTGTTTCTGGCACCGTTTCACTTTTGATTTTTACTCGAAAAAAAGTTCATTCGGTAAATTCTATTATATAATTTACGGAACGTTTTATTATGCAACCCGTGTATTGTCCCTCTTAATCATTACTTCGGTCCTAGAAACCAACAAAATAGGACCAAAGTCCTATTCCATTATTCCATGCTAGTGTAGTAGCGAAACACAGGACAGATCGAGATCTGACACTGTGGTTCGTTAGTTAGTTGTAACCATCACAGGACCGATGGCTCCAGGAGCGCCCGGACGGAGAAATGGACTAGTATTTCAACTCTGCACTCGAACTGCCTCAAGTTTGCCACGTCTGCAGTAACCCTCACTGTACCTAAGCTCTGCTTAACACAGCTACAAAGAGCTGTCCAGCTCGGCCAATGGTACTAATCTGAAAAGGACAGGTTAGCAAAGCTTTGCCGTACACACACAACTCAGTGGTTAACACGGACTATAAAGCGTATTCTAGTCCCTTTCGCCCACTGGAACCTGTACCTGTACCTGAAGAACTTTTCCTCAGAGCCAACATAGTCACTATTAGACCCCGATACCAACGCTTGTAAGGCCAGTGTATCGATTCAAAACTGCAAACCGTCTCAGTTTTCACATCGACTTTTCGACTGCTGACTACACTACCCCACATTATATAGGGCAGTTTTTCGAAACGACTCCGTCTGACCCTAATTTCAGATAAGACCGAAATGTTTAAGTCGCACGGCAACTACCTTCCCCTTGCCCAATCTTCACCAAACTTCGCCCAGTTGTTGCCCCGCCCTTACTGAGTTCAACCAAAATAGCCACGTGCGTGCCACGCCCTGTTGCCACGCCCATTACCAAATATGGTAATAAGGGAGGAAAAAGTGCCTTAATTAACCAATAGAAGCTGGAAACCACACCGCCCTAACCCAATTGTTACCGGTGTGGCCAACTTCCACTTTGTAGGTCGCAGGCATGCACTAGCCTTATGGTAAAGTGCGCGTCTGAGGTCCGGGAGGTCGAGGGTTCTATCCCCTCCAAGGTCAAAATGTGAGGGTATGTCAATGTGGCTAACTTCGGTTGAACAACTACAGAACATGTAGAGAACATGTTATAAACACTGCCAGAACATTTAAAGAAAATTTTGAAAACATGTGAGCCGAAGTCCCTTTTTCACAAAATTTTGGGTATGACACGGCACAAATCTCCAACTAAAAAAGATATGACACGGCACAAGTCTGCAACCAAAAAAAGGTATGACCAGAAGCTCCGATAAAAAAAATTGGATATGACACTGCACCAGAAGCGCCGATAAAAAAATTGCATATGACACTGCACCAGAAGCGCCGATAAAAAAAATTGGATATGACACGGCACCAGAAGCGCCGATAAAAAAAATTGAATATGACACGGCACCAGAAGCGCCGATAAAAAAAATGGATATGACACGGCACAAGAGGTACCTTTAAAAAAAGGACTTGTCACGATACTGTGACAAATCTGTCGAACAGAGGCTTAATCTCAGAAGATCGTAGCACAGAGGTTACTCTACTTTTTACAATACCACGTTCTTGTTTAAGTCGTCTGCATAGGATTTATCTCTGGAAATTTTAGAATTTGATGTTTGCAGCACCTCAACGGTTTTTCTCCGAATAGGTACATTGGGACTCAGGAACGACTGAAGCCGCCCTATTCTTGTTCGCCTAAGATTTACCAGAGGTAATTATCGTTGCCTTCTAGCACCAATTCTCACTTAGAGGCGTTCAGTCATAGTCCAACAGATGGTAGCTTCGCACCATTGCCTTTTCAAGCAAGTGCAAATGCCAATTGTCTGAATCTGCGGTTCCTCTCGTACTGAGCAGAATTACTATTGCAACAACACTTCATCAGTAGCGTAAAACTAACCTGTCTCACGACGGTTTAAACCCAGCTCACGCTCCCTATTAGTGGGTTAACAATCCAACACTTGGTGAATTCTGCTTCACAATGATAGGAAGAGCCGACATCGAAGGATCAAAAAGCAACGTCGGTATGAACGCTTGGCTGCCACAAGCCAGTTATCCCTGTGGTAACTTTTCTGACACCTCTAGCTTACAACTCCTAAAGACTAAAGGATCGATAGGCCATGCTTTCACAGTTTGTATTCATACTGAAAATCAAAATCAAGTGAGCTTTTACCCTTTTGTTCTACATGAGATTTCCGTTCTCATTGAGCTCACCTTAGGACACCTGCGTTATCATTTGACAGATGTGCCGCCCCAGCCAAACTCCCAACCTGACAGTGTCTTCGACACGGATCGACACGCCAATGGTGCCTTAATTCTAGAAAATGGGCCGTGAAGCCCGCCTCCGCTCAATCGAATAAGTAAAAAAACTATACGAGTAGTGGTATTTCACTGTTGAATTGCTTCTCCCACCTATCCTACACCTCCTATGTCTTTTCACAGAGTCAGACTAGAGTCAAGCTCAACAGGGTCTTCTTTCCCCGCTGATTTTGCCAAGCCCGTTTCCTTGGCTGTGGTTTCGCTAGATAGTAGACAGGGACAGTGGGAATCTCGTTAATAATTCATGCGCGTCACTAATTAGATGACGAGGCATTTGGCTATAATACATATATTCTAAATATACTCTTTTCCTTTTTAACGAGGTGGTCCTCGAGATAAGTTACAAGCATAGCTAAAAGTTCTTCATAAATGTCTTATAGATCTTAATACTTTTCTCCATTGATTTTATAACGAATATGTTCGCAGTGCTTACGTTCAGTCCGCATTTCTTCAGTATTTCGTCGTTCAGTTTACACCAGATTCCGCGCATCGAGATGATTATTGCGCCATTGATGATATCGCGTTCAGGATATAACTGCCGAAGTCGTTCGTGAATCTCAGGCAGTTCATAGAAGTTCTTCTTGTACAGCCATACGTTCTTCAGGCTGTAGTCGGTGGTCACATGGCGAAAGTACATGTTCTCCGCAACGATGGAGAAATCGTAATAAGACTATCATAATAAGACTATCATAATAAGACTGTCAGTTATAACGACAAGATCAGGTTTTCGTTTACCGAGCGAGGTGGTAAATACGGACTCCCAGAGCACCGTGTGCCCCCTCTTAATCCAGAGGGTGCGTTGGTAATCAGCAATGTCGTCCTGTCGTTTTATTCGAGCGAAGTGTGTTGTTCGGCAATTTTGAATGATGTGCGTCAGGGTCTCGTTGACCAAGCCGCAGTTTCGACATTTGATATCGGCTTTGCGACCACGGTTGCAGTTCTCGAGAGTTGGCAATTTTCCAATTCTAAGCTTGACGCATTCGAGGTACGTCTTTCCTTTCACGAAGTTGTTCGTTCCGGTTACCCAAAGTTGACCTTCATTGTTTTCCCTCACCTCAGTGAGGACTTTTCCTTCAATCGTTTTCAGTAGGACGTTCCTACTGATGTCTCGTGGTTTCGTTGTTGCGTATTCGTTACCGCACATCTTCGTACACGCTCTCTTGATTCGCTGTATTTGGATGGATTGGCCCACTTCTCGGATGAAGGGGTCCTGGCTGCCGGGTAGCTTCTGCAGTCTTCTCAGCATGATGGTCGGAAATGTGTGTTCAAATGACTGGATGCCGAGACCTCCATCATTGATTGCTGAGTGAAAGATTGGGGTATCCTCCGGTAGTCGTAGAATATTACGAGTTACGCTTCGAGTAGACTTGTCGAAGGTCATAAGTAGACCTTTGGTTACTCTGCCCAATATCAGCTGGTGGTTTAACTTGGGCAGGATGTTGTGTCGCAGAAGGTGTATCTTCTGCTGCGGCTTCAGCGGTGCGTGTTGTAATCGAGATAACATTTCTTCAAATCTGCCACGGTTGGCAGACATCTTACCGAGTGAAATTCACGCCGAGGTAGCGAAAGGTATTATCGTAGGTTGTTGCCGGAATAAACTCGTCGCCTATCTTGTACGTTGGAGTGGAAATCGTTATCGGCTGACGGTCTTTCACCGAAAATGTAGTTCGTAGCGAAAAACATTTCTTCACGTTGATTGACATGCCTCTTCTTCGGAAAAAGTCGCATGTATGCTTCAGCAACAACTGCATGTCAGGCTTTGTTTCGCTTAATAGGATGATGTCGTTGGCGAACGCAAGGCTGTTGATGGTTGTGTCTTGGATGGTAACCCCGCTGATGGTAATTCAGTCAGGAGTTCGTCGATTACCAAATTGAAAATAATTGGTGAGAGCGGGTCGCCCTGTTTAACGCCACGTCGCAGTACCACGTTCTCGAGACGTATCGTGCCGCAGGAGATGTTGGTTGTCGCGCCGGTGTATGCGTCTATGATGTATTCGATTATACCCGTGTCGATCTTGTGTCTTTGAAGTGCTCTTCTGATTGAATGTATGGAGACTGTGTCGAACGCTTTAGATAAATCTATGCCAACAATGGACAAAGACTTTTTCGATCGTCGATAATGCTTGATGATAGTGTCAAGTGACATTATGTTCTCGCAGTTGCCATCAATCGGGATGAATGCCTTCTGCCTGATGTTGATGTTGGTGACGTTCACCAGTCGTTTGGAGATTATGCGATGCATTATTCTGATTAGCATAAATGAGATGGTGATTGGCCACCAATTGGCAGCGTTTTATACATATATATTCTTATATACTCTTTCCCTTTTTAACGAGGTGGTCCTCGAATAGATACAAGTATGCTAAGTATGCTAAGTACTTTTCATGAATGACTTCCATATCTTCACAGTTTTTTCCATGCTTTTAATAACGAATGTATTAGTCGTGTGCAAGCTTAGATTACATTTTTTCAAGATGTCATTGTTTCGCTTACACCAAATTCCTCGCATCGAAATGATGATGGCGCCGTTAATAATTTCTTCTTTCTCGTATATCTGCCGTAGTCGATCGTGTATCTCCGGCATTTCGTAGTATTCCTTCTTGTACTGCCAGATGTTTTCGAGACTATAATCGTCCGTCATGTTTCTGAAGTTCATATTCTCCGTTACTATGGAGACGTCTATAATTATCGTCGAGTCGTTTGTGATAACCACAAGATCCGGCTTTCTATTCCCGAGAGAAGTCCGAAATATCGGCTCCCAAAGCACCGTGTGCCCTTTCATAACACATAACTTTCGAAGGTAGTCGGCGATGTCATTATGACGTTTAATACGAATAAAATGTGTAAGTCTGCAACTTTGAATTACATGGGTCAGGGTCTCGTTGACCAGACCACACTTTCGGCAACGCTTATCGGCTTTCCTACCACGATTACAGTTTTCGAGGGTGGCAAGTTTGCCAATCCTCAGCTTAACGCATTCGAGGAAAGATTTTCCTGAGACAAAGTTGTTAATACCAGTTATCCAGAATTGTCCGTCGTTATTTTCTCTCAGTTCGGAGAGGGCCTTGCCCTCTATTGTTCGTAATAGGTCGTTCCTATTTACGTCACGTGGCTTGGTTAAGTTCGTAGAGCTCGAATTGCCGCATATTTTGTGGCAAGCTTTCTTTAAACGCTCAATTTGCACGGTTCGGCTTACTTCTCGGACGAATGGGTCGTTACTATTCGCGAGGTTCTCGAGTCTTCTTAGGATGATGCCAGGAATCGTTCTTTCAAACGATTGGAGACCGAGGCCTCCATCGTTGATGTTTGCGTGGAAGAACCCGACAGGTGTGTCGTCGGGGAGTCGTAATATCTCTCTTGTGATCTTCCGTGTGACTCTATCGAAATCGGCAAGCAGTCCTTTCGTGACTCTGCCCAGAACGAGTTGATGGTTGAGCTTAGACAGGATATTATGCCTCAGAAGATGTAATTTCTGTTGTGGCTTTAACGGAGCGCGTTGCAATCTAGTCAGCATAGTGACGAGTCTGCCTCGGTTGGCAGAAAGTTTCCCAAGCGGGTTGAAGCTGACACCAAGGTAGTTAAATGTGTCGTCGTAGTTGGTCGTAGGTATGAACTGATCTTCAATCTTGTACGTCGGAGATGTAATCGTTATCGGATGTCGGTCTTTAACGGAGAATGTTGTACGCATCGAAAAGCATTTCTTCACATTAATGGACATGCTTCTATCGTAGAAGAAGTTGCATGTGTGTTGTAGGAGTAGTTGCATTCCCGCCTTAGTTTCACTAAGTAGGATGATGTCATCCGCAAAAGCAAGGCTGTTGATCGTCTGTTCATTGATAGTTATCCCGACCGCAGATGGTAATTCGGTCAGGAGTTCGTCGATTATCATATTGAAGAGAATGGGTGATAGCGGATCACCTTGTTTCACGCCTCTTCTGAGGAGGATGTTTTCGATTCTTACGGGGCCACATGAGATGTTGGTTGTGGCCCCAGTGTAGGCGTAGATGATGTAATCGATTAAGCCAATATCAATGTCGTGTCGTAGTAACGCTCGTCTGATGGAGTTTATCGAGACCGTGTCGAAGGCCTTAGCGAGATCTATGCCCACGAGGGACAAAGACTTCTTGTTACGCCGGTAATGTTTAATTACCGTATCCAGGCACATGATGTTTTCGCAGTTACCGTCTACCGGAACAAAGGCTTTTTGACGTACATTGATGTTCGTCACGTTCACAAGGCGTTTAGCGATTATTCGATGCATTACACGTACCAGCATAGATGAAATCGTTATCGGCCGCCAATTGGCGGCGTTTGACAGATTGTCATTCTTCTTTGGGATAAGGGTCGTTTCATTAGACTTTAATTCTGGGATTTGTACTCTCTTCCAAAGTTGGTAGTTCATTAGCGTTAGGATAACTTTATCGTCGGCTCGTCGAATGTCTTGCAACGTCACACCGTCGGCTCCAGGGCTAGACTTCTTAGTAGATCTTAAAGCATTGCTCAGCTCTTCCGTAGTTATAGGATAATAGCATTTTCCGGATGTGTTGCGCGTTCGTATTGGAGCATCGTCGTCTGGACTAACAGATTCGTATAGCGTTTGGTAGGTGTCGCGTATTGACTCCTCCGAGGGAGTCTCGTCTCCAAATTCCATATCGTTTATGATGATGTTGGTGAGTTCTTTCTTGTTGCATTTGAATAATCGTTGGTATCGGGCGTATCGTCGTAGTTTAATCTTGTTCCTATACCTTCTGTAGTTCGTCGAATTCCGTATACGTTTGCGTCGTGTTGGTGTCGAAGCAAGGCTTGCGCAAATAGCCGCAAGGTTGACGTCGTTAGTTAGTATACCTTCGAGGGGGGGGGGGGGGGGGGGGGGGGGGGGGGGGGTGTTCGCACTTGATTTGAGCAGTGAGACACGGAACGTCGTATCAACGGAGAACGTAGGTGTTGCTGTAGTTGGAAGTTCAGGTAAGCGTCTGTGAGGAGTTGTGCGTGCTGGTGTGGTTGGTAGCGAAGGTAGTCGTCTTGGCGTAGGCGTTTGACGAAATTCGCGTTGTACCAGTAAATCAGTCGGCGTTCTCGGAGTCGCAGATCGAAGAATGTTAGATCGTCGTATTGGAGTAGATGGTATCGTTTCGAAGTCGACGTCGTCGTTAGGGAGCGTTCTCCCGTGCAACGTCTCTGCAAGGATGGCTTTATATCTTGGATTTTTATTTCGAGCGCCTTTGATGGATTCGATTGTTCTATCAGGAAGCAGACGAGCGATTGCTTGATTAACGAAACGAGTATCGGATGGCAGGTTCGCTTCGTGAAGTGCTAAGACTTGCAATTCTTCAACCGACCAAGCTTGGTGTTTACGTGTTGTTCGTAGATTTGCTTCCAGATCAGCTGGATGACGATGACGTTTATGAAGGCCGAGACCAATCTTTGTTTGACACGTGAATTCACAGAATTCACAGTTGAAGGCAGCTGTAGGAGCGTTGACCGAAGACGTATAGTTCGGATTGCAACGTGCATAATGCACGGAGATGGCGTTGATAGACGGAAGAACTTTATCGTTACATTTCGTACATTCGTAGACAATTTCGACTTTATGTCGCACTTGATTTGAGCAGTGATTTGAGCAGTGAGACACGGAACGTCGTATCAACGGAGAACGTAGGTGTTGCTGTAGTTGGAAGTTCAGGTAAGCGTCTGTGAGGAGTTGTGCGTGCTGGTGTGGTTGGTAGCGAAGGTAGTCGTCTTGGCGTAGGCGTTTGACGAAATTCGCGTTGTACCAGTAAATCAGTCGGCGTTCTCGGAGTCGCAGATCGAAGAATGTTAGATCGTCGTATTGGAGTAGATGGTATCGTTTCGAAGTCGACGTCGTCGTTAGGGAGCGTTCTCCCGTGCAACGTCTCTGCAAGGATGGCTTTATATCTTGGATTTTTATTTCGAGCGCCTTTGATGGATTCGATTGTTCTATCAGGAAGCAGACGAGCGATTGCTTGATTAACGAAACGAGTATCGGATGGCAGGTTCGCTTCGTGAAGTGCTAAGACTTGCAATTCTTCAACCGACCAAGCTTGGTGTTTACGTGTTGTTCGTAGATTTGCTTCCAGATCAGCTGGATGACGATGACGTTTATGAAGGCCGAGACCAATCTTTGTTTGACACGTGAATTCACAGAATTCACAGTTGAAGGCAGCTGTAGGAGCGTTGACCGAAGACGTATAGTTCGGATTGCAACGTGCATAATGCACGGAGATGGCGTTGATAGACGGAAGAACTTTATTGTTACATTTCGTACATTCGTAGACAATTTCGACTTTATGTCGCACTTGATTTGAGCAGTGATTTGAGCAGTGAGACACGGAACGTCGTATCAACGGAGAACGTAGGTGTTGCTGTAGTTGGAAGTTCAGGTAAGCGTCTGTGAGGAGTTGTGCGTGCTGGTGTGGTTGGTAGCGAAGGTAGTCGTCTTGGCGTAGGCGTTTGACGAAATTCGCGTTGTACCAGTAAATCAGTCGGCGTTCTCGGAGTCGCAGATCGAAGAATGTTAGATCGTCGTATTGGAGTAGATGGTATCGTTTCGAAGTCGACGTCGTCGTTAGGGAGCGTTCTCCCGTGCAACGTCTCTGCAAGGATGGCTTTATATCTTGGATTTTTATTTCGAGCGCCTTTGATGGATTCGATTGTTCTATCAGGAAGCAGACGAGCGATTGCTTGATTAACGAAACGAGTATCGGATGGCAGGTTCGCTTCGTGAAGTGCTAAGACTTGCAATTCTTCAACCGACCAAGCTTGGTGTTTACGTGTTGTTCGTAGATTTGCTTCCAGATCAGCTGGATGACGATGACGTTTATGAAGGCCGAGACCAATCTTTGTTTGACACGTGAATTCACAGAATTCACAGTTGAAGGCAGCTGTAGGAGCGTTGACCGAAGACGTATAGTTCGGATTGCAACGTGCATAATGCACGGAGATGGCGTTGATAGACGGAAGAACTTTATCGTTACATTTCGTACATTCGTAGACAATTTCGACTTTATGTTTAATGGCGTGTTTTCGCCATGACGGATGATCGACGTAACTTTCGTTGCAGCATACCTTCACAATCGGAGGCTTAGCATACTTGTAGGTACAGGTACCGTGTCCATGGGGAAAGTCCGTTTCCATTCCAAGGTCAGCATCAGGATTAGAGGTGCGTGTATTAATTTCTGTATTTTCGGCAACGTGTTGGGTTCTGTCTGACCTAGACAGGGAACTCAAAGGGTTGTTAGCCCAAAGGGTTCCTGGTGCAAAGCTTTTCGTCACCTGGGATAGGTACTTTGCGTGGACCGAGATGTAAGTTTCGTATAGTACGGCACAAGACATCTTCCGACACGTGGTCAAGGTGACGGAACCCCGTCTACTGCGCGGGGGCAATAGGCCGAGGCTTTTTTAGGAGAATGATCGTGACTTGCATGGTTGAACGTGGCCATCCGAGGGGTTTACCACTATCACGAGAAACAGACTCCCTTCACTGGAAGGAACAAGGAGGGTCATTACGGAGCCACTACCGTAGTAGCTCGGGTTGGCCCCTGGGCCAGAGGACAGTTTGCACTCCGTCTTGTCGTTAGCCTGTATAAAACAGTTACCAACTCTCGGGACGTGGACCCCGACAAGGCCGAAGGTTTTAGCTAGGAGGAATAAGTGAACTAGGATGCAGCCCTAATGTGTAGCCATCTTACAGGCACATGCCAAAATGCCCAGGGAACTGCACTAAGCACACAAACTCTACTCTTTCGCGTTAAGAGAGTCATAGTTACTCCCGCCGTTTACCCGCTTGGTTGAATTTCTTCACTTTGACATTCAGAGCACTGGGCAGAAATCACATTGCGTCAACACCGTTTCCGGCCATCGCAATGCTTTGTTTTAATTAAACAGTCGCTTGGTTGAATT